>JAENRT010000010.1:385646-449638 GCA_032173475.1 Amanita phalloides | reverse complement strand
AAACAAATGATATAGAGTTATAGTACAAAACTAAAGATTCCTTACAAAACTTTGAGATCAAAGCATTGGTTGACTCGGGATGTACCGCATCGTGTGTAAACAAAGCATTTATTGAACAAAATGCAATAAATACATGTAAGCTACCGAAACCCATTCCAGTCTTTAATGCAGATGGAACACAAAATGCAGGCGGAGATTTAGAAGAAATGGTGGAACTAAAGCTGAGAATAGGAGATCATTGGGAATCATTGGAATTTGGAGTGTCAGCATTAGGAAAGACGGATATGTTTCTAGGACATGACTGGTTAAAATATCATAATCCGGAAATAAACTGGAAAAACCAAATATTGACCTTTTCACAATGTCCAGGAGCATGCTGGAAGACCTCAAATGTAAATGAACTGGAGGAGGAAATAGAACAGAATGAATGGGAAGAAGGAGATCGTTTACTAGCAGTTCATGTTGGACAAGAAGAATTGCAATTGCGAGCTTTCCAATCTAAAGCCACGGAAATTGCTTCACAGAACAAAGTAAAATGATCACTGGATGAGATAGTACCATCTCATTATCTACCACACCAGAAAGTTTTCGAAAAAACCACCTTTGACGAACTACCACCGCGACGACCATGGGATCATGCAATCGAATTAATACTGGGATCTAATCCCTTAGATTGTAAAATTTACCCATTGAACAGGGAGGAACAAAAGGTGTTAGAAGATTTCCTTATGGAAAACCTGGAAAGTGGGGTGGATAAGACCTAGTAAATCTCCAATGGCATTGCCATTCTTCTTTGTTAAAAAGAAAGACGGATCTTTGAGACCAGTACAGGATTATTGAAAACTTAACAAAATGACCATTAAGAACCGTTATCCATTACCTTTAATATCAGAATTGATAGACAAACTGAGTAATGCAACGATCTTTTCAAAAATGGATATTTGTTGGGGATATAATAATATCTGTATCAAGGATGGTGATGAATGGAAAGCAGCTTTTTGAACAAACTGAGGACTCTTTGAACCTTTAGTAATGTTTTTTGGTTTAACAAATTCACTGGCTACTTTTCAAACCATGATGAATGATCTGTTCTGGGAGGAACTTGCTGAGGGATGGGTGGTGATTTACATGGATGACATATTAGTGTTCTTGCAGTCAAAAGAACAACACAAAAAACATGTAAATCGAATTTTGGCAAAGCTGGAGAAGAATCAATTATCACTCAAACCTGAAAAATGTTACTTCAACAAAACAGAAATCGAATTTTTAGGAATGATAATTACCAAGGATTCAGTACAAATGGATCCAGCAAAAGTAAAAGCCGTAAAAGATTGGCCTGAACCTAAGAATAAATGAGAAGTACAACAATTCTTGGGATTTGTCAACTTTTATTGTCAGTTTGTGAAAGGATTTGCAAAAGAAGTGAAACCTTTAACAGAATTAACAGGAAAGAAAGATTGGGAATGGGGTCCTTGACAAGTGGAAGCAATGAGGAAATTGAAAGAAAGGATAGTGGAGGAAGTGGTATTGGCAATACCAGATGAAGGAGGACAGTTTTGAATTGAAACAGACACATCAGACTTTGCATTAGGGTCAATATTGTCACAACAACAAAATGGCATATGGAGACCAGTTGCATTTATTTCACGAGCTCTAAACAAAGCGGAAAGGAATTACAAGATTTACAATAAAGAAATGCTTGCAATTATGCATTCATTATATGAATGGTCTCAATACCTAAAAGGAGCAAAGGAGATAGTTGAGATTTTAACCAATCATCAGAATTTGACATACTTCCAAAAACCACAAAACCTAAATTGTAGACAGGTGCGATGGGTCATGGATTTACAAGAATACAATTTTGTAATAAAACATAGGTCTGGCAAGTTGAATTCCAAAGCAGATCTGTTGTCAAGAAGAGCTGGATATGAAAAAGGAGAAAGGGATAATGAAGATGTGATATTGTTGAAAGAAGATTTGTTTATATGTTGGGATAGAAGTGAAATAGGATTAGAAAAAACTGGAAAAAGACATTAAAAAAGTGAATAAAAGACAATGGATGAACAGGGAAAAAGGATTAAAAGAGAAAAAGAAGGATTCAAATATGAAAAAGAACAGAATTTGTGACATGGAAGGAAGAATTTATGTACCAGTGTATACAATTGAGAGAAAAGTAATACAGATACATCATGATAGGACATCAGAATAGCTAAGACCCTGGAATTAATAACCTGAGGATATGGTGCCAAACATGGGAGAGACATTGAAAAATATATTCAAGGATGCAGGACTTGCCAAACTGTCAAACCAGATAGACAAAAACGAGGCTCCACTGAATTCCACATGTGATACCAGATACTCCTTGAAACACATATCAGTAGATCTGATTGGACCCTTACCAGAATCAAAGGGATACAATGCGATCTTAACAGTGGTAGACTGATTTCAAAATCATAATTTCACCCTCTCTTTGTCCTGTTGTTCTGACAAGGCGTGACTTTGATTTCATGTGGTTTAAATACCATAATGCATCTTTCTCTGACATTTGATTCAGTTCATGAATCAACATCTTATCCACTTCCTGTTCCCAGTTTTTCTTAGCCCATGTTCTCATATCTTGGATGGCTGTTTCCATCAGTTGATCCCAAATATGTCTTACCATCCATGGAGCTGACCATGTAGTCAGTCTTTGTTTGGTTGTGCTTATTGGTGCATTTCTTAGACAATGTACAAGTGAACAACATTCATATAAAATTTCAGGTAATTTTACATGTGAATCCTCATATTTTACAATGTCCGTAACTTGTGAATCGAAACACTTATTCACAAGTTGGTCTGAAAACCCAACTCCTCTGCTACTTCTTTCTTCTCCTCCTCTGTCAGATCTCTGACATATTCCCTTGCTGAGTTCCATTGCTTTTCCACCTGCTTTCCTTTATCCTTTGGTGGTGCCCTACAGTCCTGCTTCATGTGTCCAACCTTCCCACAGTTGTAACAAGTGATTGACATGCATTGACAATCTACATCCATTGCATCCAGGTCTTTAGACGTTGATGCCATTGCTGGTGAATTTTGATTTGGAACCAGTCAGTTCTGCTGCCATGGTTTATTTGTGCTTTGCTGCCATGGTTTGTTTTGTCAATTCTGCATGTTCTGCGCAGGTTTGCTACCACTCATTGTGGTCATTGCTTTTGGATACAACTGCTGTGCATCCCTCCAACTCTTTTCAATTGCCAGCACCCGATCATACCACCATTGTAGATCCCCTGGTTGTGATCTGTCAATGCTCCTTGCTCTGTCCAACATTCCAATCTCCACCACTCGTCTTCCTAATGCTGGGTTGAGACCTTGACGAAAATGCATAACTAATGCAATTCTGTTGTACCCTGTGAGCATTGTGATGCTCCTGAACTCAATGATGTAGTCCTCGACTTTTCGAGAACCTTGTTTGAGTGTACTGATTTTTCGGGTTGCATTGTCTCGAGTTTCGGTTGTCAAGAAGAAATCCTTCATCTTCTGCTTCAAATCCTCCCAGTGATCGAATGGTGGTGGATTGTTAAATGGTTCCATTGCCCATGTTCTGTCCAGCCTCCTAACTCCTGTGCAACATTCAACGTATTGTAATGGTCTCCCCAACTCAGCTAGCAGCGTGATTACATTTGGCATAGCATTTCATTCTGCTATTTCGGTTTCGAATTCTGCTTGCTCCATTGTCTTTGCTGCTGACCAGTTCCCTGCTCTATTATCCATCCCCTTCCTTACTCGCTGTAGTGTGATCATCATCCTTTGCTTTGGATTTGTCACCCAGACTAATTCGAAATAGTTTTCCATCATCCATAACCACACTGCAATTTCTTTTGGATCTCCTTTGTACACTTCTGGAATTTCCATTTTCAAGGTAGGGGCGGGATCACGAGGTGGATGTAAAGTGTTATTGACTTGATTTATTATGTTGGTCAATTGTGCTCCTTGTTCTGTTCATTCCACGTCTGTGTGAGCATTCCATGCTGTAGCGTTTGCAGCATGTCCAAATATCCCAACCGCTACAGTGATTAATCCCACCAATGCCTGTATGAGTGCGTCTGTGATGTTGAATCCAACCAAGTAATGTTGTTGGACCGATTTGTCCCCTCCATACTCCTCCAAGATGGCCTCTGCACTCCTTCCATATGCACTCTGTTCCACATGGAATTTCGCCTCCCTTCTATTGAAGGTTATTTTTACCATGGTGTCTGGGTCCCTCATGTCCTTTTCATATGCCACAATTTCTCCCCAACTTGGATTAAATGGCCATGCGAATGCCCGCCAGTACTGCCGTTTGAACAAACAAAGGTAGCAGAGTCCCAGAGTTTCTGGTCCGTACCTGTTGAATCCTCTTGGTGGCAACACCTTTCTGCTAGCATGTTGCACCTGTTGATTCCATTTCGTTATGTCAATGTAGCTGGGCGGATGTATCATTTCCAGCCTCATTCGCATTTCTTCCTTTAATTCCTCATTGAACCAATCACCTGACGGTTCTCCAAACCAGTTTGTCATGAACTGACATGTGACTTGTCTGCCAGCTCCCTGGAAATGGTTGGATTTTACCGCCTGTGCATAAGTCCGCCTGGGATAAACAACCTCCTTGTCATTCTTGGCTGCTCCAAGAGTGATCTTCTTCCACCAGTAATCTTTCCCATACGTATTGATATCCTCCCAATGATATGGTGTTTCTACTCGTACTGCGGTATTTTCTTTGAGTAGAATTTCATCACCTGGATAGATATGATAAACTCCATCCTTGTCTCCATCACGAATCGCAAAGCTGACATCTTGTTTTCTTAAGATATGGGCCCATGACATTACTTCTTCCATGGTGGGATATTTCGGCCATTTATATTTGTTATAATATTTTGGCTTGAAGAGATACATGTAACAGTATCCTCTTTGTCTCCATGGTTCTGCTGCTGTCCATTTATAGTGACCCGGTTTGCCAGGTAATTTGGTCTCCACTCCATCAGCCCACTCTGCAATCCGTTGTGTCTGCTCCTCTATTGTCTCTTCTCCACATGCGGGGAGAAAGTAATCCAAGCTCAGCATCTTTCAGTTAAGCATTCCCAACCCCTTGTAATTCTTAGGAGTAATGGGTTCCACTTTATAGATGGTGTACACCTTCTTTTTCTGGTATGGCAAATACCAGACCGACTCTGACTTGGTTCGTTCCCGACTGGTATATTGCTGTGGTTTCATGATATTTCCATTAAGCACGTGCATTAACCAATTCCGCTCTTCAGCGGACAAAACCAGTCCCTCGTGTTTCAACATGATGACATTCCATCCACATGTTAATAGTTGAACATTCGACAGCATGTCAAACAATGCTTTTTGGATTATGGAGTCCGCTTCCATGTTGTTGAGTAGATCTAACAACGTTTGGTAGTCTGATGCTTCCTTGCATTCTGCCTCCTCAAGCCACCATTTACAAAGCAGCTTCTCGCACTTCTCCTGCATGAGCGCTTTCCACACTTCCTCCTGCTCATGAATTGACACTTCCTCGAGTCATTCCGCCTCACACTGAGCCTCTCGCTCCAGTCTTTGTTTCTCTTTTCATTGCTCCTTGAGCCAACATTGGTATGCCTTAACGTGGGCATCACATTGTCGCCTGTCCACCACAGTGGCGACCTGTCTCTGTACTTTCTTAGTGATTGCACATCCTCGTGCCCATTCTGCCTCGAAGGCAATTCCAATCTCACCCAACGTCATGTTGGCAAAGGGTAACATGTAGCGGAACACTTGATCCATTGTGACAAATAGACCAGGTGTGATGATAAAGTGATGATAAGATTGCTGATGTAACAATCCATGGAATGCCTTGTGTTAAAGGCGTGTAACGTTCTGTAAAGAAAATCTTTGATAGTTTCAGTCTCTCAGCACTACTGACAACTACCCATTCCTTTGGCTATATGGGTGATGATCTCAGATGAGACGATGTCGACTGGGGTTCCAATGGTTGACTTGAAAGACATGGTGCCCAGGGCTTCACTCGGATGTCCTCATGCTCAGTTCAAAGAACTGATATGTTATTGGTATTCCGAGACTGTTCTCCTTGATACATGGCATGTCAAGCAAGTTTTCTTCATTGTTGACCAATGGAAATCAGGCTCGGTCTGTACTGGTGCACCTACACCACATAGAGACAAAGGTCCTCCTGACTTTTTTATTGCCTAGACCACGGTCTTCATTCGCCGCACTGTTGGATTCACTGACACTGCCTCTGCAGCCAAGGGTGTTCTCTATCACAACAGCCATTTGTCACCAAAGAATAAAAAGTGGTCGATGTCGCCCAGAGCATGGGTGACGTTGACAAAAGGTAAATGTGTTATTCGCCTCATGTAATGATGAGCAGGATGTGCTCCTCATTGTTGAGTCAAATGGTGAGGTATGAAGCCTTATGATTATGTTAGAACATTGTTCCACACAACCTCAAGGTTTAGAGAAGAAAGAGAGGAAGAGCAATAGTTGGTCTGTGTACAACAGAAACAATCATAAGGCTAAGGAGTATTGCCTACTAACCACTCCTTATATACCTTTGACCTCATGTTCCCCATGAGGCAATCATGTGATCTCCCCCTCCTGACTCTTGATGACTCAACCATCCTATAGTTGCTGACATAACCTTCCTGTGGCTGCATCTCTTATGTAATCAAGAAAATAAGAAAATAAAGAAATCGTAACATAAACACAACACTCAAGCTCACTGCAAGTGAGTGAAGAGAATGAGAATGAGAGAACAAATGGACTTGAAGTACAACAGTAGTTGCCTGAGCAAGACAAACTATCTTGAGTCTTAGAGTAGCTACCCACTACTAGACCTCCTTATATACCCCTCTAATCCTAACCCAACTACTGCCTACCATCTCCCTCATTCCCTACTGTGCACTGCTGTGCCTCTGCCTCTCTGCCTCCTCACACTCGTCCTCATGTCCACTCATGGTCCGCTTATGTAATCTCCAAGATAAGATCTCGATAAGATCTTTGATAACCCGATAAGGGTTTCCATCCTGATGTGATAACGATAAGATAAGATAAGACCTTCAGATAAGATCGAATCTGTATCGAGCCTTGATCCTGTCATCCAAGTCCATGATCCAACTCTGATAGAGTCTTACTGTCTGCCTTCACCTGTGTGTATGCAAGTCTTCATCCTAGCTGCCTCTACAACTTAAGAGATCCAATGGTGTTGTCATAACACCCTTCATGCTAAGTGACTGCTGTCCACTATCACCTTGACTATTCCCCTTCTTGATAGATCTGTTAGACCTATACATTGGCTCCTTCTTGAGCTACTATCCTCAGGTTGTGACTGTCTTCCCACTCTGGCCTATACATCAGCTCGACTGTGGTGGCTTTGCCAATGCTCTGTCCCTCCTCTGTACAACTTGATAAGGCAGCTGTACTCCTGCCCTGGTTGGTGAGTATACAGCCTATGCTTTGTGTAATAGATAACAAGTGAGATATGCTGGATAAGGTGTCAAAAGTGTCAAAACATCGAACTCAGGGGTTGGTTCATAACACTGTTGATCTTTGATGAATACCTCCAAATTGGAGTGGGTGCAAAAGATTGTATTGAATAGTGTTGTGCTGTAAATGATTAGCCAACACTTTTGTGAAAAGTTTGCCAATGCAATTCAGCAACACAATAGGTTGGTAATTCTTCATAATCATTTAATCCTTTCATCCTGGTTTTGGGATTATGACAGTTTTGGACTCTTTGAAAGGGCCAGGCCAAATGCCTTCTGCTAAGATACCATTGAACAGATGCTGAATCTGTTTAATGAAAATATCATTAGCCATTAACAATTTAACCAGTCACCAAGATATACAATCAGGGCCTGGCACCAACATATTTGATGTTTTGCCCACTGCCTGTCTGATTTCATATACTGAAAAGTTAGTCCATTCTCATTCAGGAAGATTAGGAATGTCTTCAATGACTTTCATATTTATCAGTTGTTGAGATTGTTGATGAGCAGTGTTCCATAGCATCTGTAAATTGTCAATATTTGATCCATCTGCACCAACTACCCTAGGGAACTTCAGTACAGGTCATTCCCTGGTCCACCAGACACATGACCACATTTCTCCTTTCACCACCATGCCATCCAGCTTGTCATCAAAGAACTTTCACTTAGCCAACCTAACAGCTTTCCAATACTTCCTCCTATAAAACCAAATTCTGCCAAAGAATCCTTTGGTATATAAGCTGGATCATAGTGAAGGTTGTTTCACATATTAAAGGATAATGGGACAGGGGGAAATAACATAATGAGATGCACAATGCCCTACCATGTACTTATTAGTATAAAGGGGCCTAATCATGGATATAAAAATGAAAATATAAGCTGGATGTTGAAAGATTTCCATGTATCTTTGTTGGAGAAACAGAGCTGTAATTGTCTATGATCAATCAAAGGACCTTCCACTGTGACTTTATAAAAGTGATCCATGTTGTCCAGTAGATGTGATGACAACCAGATAAGATTCTAAAACATGGGGTGTGTTATTCATGTGATGCCAGGTAGGGACTTCTTTGTTGTTTCAACATAGAAAATTGTTTTCATAGAGCTTCTCAACCAGGCTATGAACCACAGTGTCATCATTGTCAACTGATGCATCCCAAAGACCAGAATGCATATTGAAATCACCTTGTAAAACTGCTACACTAGGTATTGTCAAGATTGTAGCTTTCAAATTCTCAATTTCCTGCATAGACATTGGATGCCTATAAATGTTAATAAAGCATTTCACAAACCATCTGTCAGTTGAATAAGGGAGAATAAAAGGATATTGCTATCTGGTATTGTTGTCATATCCACTGACAAATGGAAAACTGATGTAAGCTGAATGTTGACATAGCAACCAACTCTTGAAGGGCACCCATGGACTTCCCTGCCATCTATGCAGACCCATGCCAGGTGATGAGGAGTGCCAGACACTGGATCCCCAGCAGCACACATAGCACTATGCACCTTACATATCTCTGCCATGAATGCCTGTTCCTGAATGAATATAATATCTGTTTTAGCCTGTTCAATTTCTAAAATATTAGTTATGTTTGCAAAAGAGTTATTAGCATTGAAGAATAAATATTTAAACTTGTGAGCTAACCCAATCATACTATTGGGTTGTCAGACCTTCCTTCTGTGGTCTTGAAAATGTTGATAGGCAATTCCAGTTGAGCAAAGCCCTTGGTGGTTTGTACATGATGGAGTCACACAGCCTTCAATGGGAAATGAATCTTCTTTGTTGTGCATTCTTCTGCAACCTTCTTGGCAAGGTTCATGACATGTTGGGTATTATTGCACAGAAGTGAGAAAGGACATTGACAATCCATTGCTTCATGATGAGGATTTTCAGATCCTATGCAATTGCAACAGACTGCTAATGAGCATAAAGATCCTTTATCCTGAAAAAAAGTGCACCATTGACAATGTTGATCAGTAATATGGCCTGTGCATTTAGTGCAGACTGGATTACATCAACAAGTGGACATGTGGTGACCCCATTGCCAACATCCTGTGCATTGCAGCACTGAGCCTTTAAATAACCATTTCCATTCATGCACCATGTAATTATTAATTTTGACCTGTGTGTTTGTAAGTCATGTCACATTTTGGCCATTGTGCAAATCTTCAATAACCACCATTATTGTCCCAGTAGGACCCAAATTTGGAGACTGTTACAGTCCCCCACCTTTTCCACTCTGTCCATTCTGGATCTGGCCAGATTCTGGCGGATTCTGGTGGATGCCAGTGGGAGCCACTCCACTGTGGCTCCCTATCAAACAAATTTCAGAGCAGCCACTGTCCATGTTGGGAATATGTGAGCATTGGATACACCTGCTTAGTAAGTGTGGGAGTAAATTATACTATATAAAGTATGCGTGCCTAATCTAATAATATAATCAG
Source organism: Amanita phalloides (assembly GCA_032173475.1). NCBI lineage: Eukaryota > Fungi > Basidiomycota > Agaricomycetes > Agaricales > Amanitaceae > Amanita > Amanita phalloides. Next base: position 439,691 of record JAENRT010000010.1, on the reverse strand, counting down.
CTCCACACATCACTCCCATCTCAGACAGTTAATCTACCTGTCTTCCCACTGATATTCCATGCACTCCCAACATTCAACTATTGTTTGTGCACATCACGAATAATTTAACAGGTTATGGGCCCCAAGCCTGTGCTTTAAAATGACTATTAGTGATGTGCATTTATTTTTAGCAAAAGAAGCATCATTATGCTATGTCTCAAATTAGTCATCCCCATTCAGATGATGTATCCACACAGCCTGTTGCAACTATGTCTCCTGTTTCAGAAAATCCGACATATACTTCATCATCCACCACCCCAATTCAAAATGCATCTGTATTGAATGAAGATTATTCATTCAAACATGCCATTTCTTTTCTCTCAGCTGTACAAAAAATGGAAAAACTCAACACAAAAAATTGGCTTGCATGGAAAGAATGAATGCTCTACATTCTTAATGCATGCCATGGATTTAGTTTTGTAACAGGTACTATGGAATGACCAGATCCAACAATTGATCCTACAGGTGTGCAACACTGGACTGATATGGACAGTGCCATTTCTACTTTGCTTGTCACTGCTGTTGGTGATGAACAAATGATCAATGTTCCAAAACAGGATCTTGGCAGAATGACAGTGACATCAGCAGATATTTTGCATACCCTTGGAGAGGCTCATCAAGTCCAAGGAATTATCACCATCTTTTTAACTCTTGGCAACTTCTGGGCAAAACACACTATGGAAGAAGAAGATCTTACCACACATTTAAACAGGATGAATGAATATCGAGTGGAATTACAGATGATGGGATGGGAAATTCTGGGTGGCATCTTCAAATTACATCTACTTTGTTCACTTCCATGCTCTTGGGCTCCTTGGGTAAACATGACTATCAGTTCGGTTACTGAACTCAGAAAAATCCCCATGTCAGTCAGTCAGCTCATCATGCACATTCGAAATGAAGCATCAAGACAAAAGGAACAATCAGCACTGGAAACAAATGAAACTACTTGCCATGCTGAAGAAGAACATCATGGCAAAAAGTGAAAAGCTGACATGTTGACTACAACATGCAATATTTGTGGGCATATGAACCACACAATGGACAAGTGCCATCTTAAAGGAAAGCCAAAGTGCAGCTTTTGTCATAAAATTGGTCACACAATGGAGGATTGCTGGACTAAGAAAGGAAAAGAATGAGCAAAAGGTGAACATGCTAAAAAGGAAAGCACACATATGACAATGGATGTTGACAAGACAGAGGATCCTGTGGGAACATCCAGAATTATTGAATTAACAGAAAATGTACATATTAGCGAGGATTCTAATGTGACTGATTCTTACTATGTTTGGTTTGCAGATTCTGCAACCACATCACATATAACAAATCAAATGAAATTCCTGATAAATTATTGCCCAAAAAGGGAGGTAATAAATGGAGTGGGCACCACAAAAATATACATGCATGGATGTGGCACAGTCATTCTTGATTCCTTTGTAACAAATAATAAACAAACAATTATTTTGGTGGACATTTTTTACATACCAACCACCACAAGTAATCTAGTATCCATTCCACGTCTTGATATTCAAGGCTATTCATTGAAAATGGGAAACCAAATCATACAAATCTATAATAACCAACATATATTGGTTGCTTCTGGCAAACTAAAAAATAGATTATATAAATTAAATGTTATGGTAAGAATGAAAGAACATACATATATTTCAATTAATAAACCTTTGTCATTGTGGAATGACTGGCATAAAAGATACAGACATATAAATATTCTGTCATTACAATATTTGCAGAAACAAGGAATGATTGAAAATCTTACTGTTGATGATAGTCAAAATATAACATCTTGTGGCGCATGTTCCACTGCTAAATTAACAACAAAGCTGTTTAAAAAACAATATCAAATAACTACTACAGAACCAGGTCAATGTACTCATACAGATTTATGGGGACTGTCACCTACCATCAATAGGTGGTGCGAAATATTATTTATTATGTATTGATGATTATAGTCAATATGTTACAATAACACACTTGAAAACTAAAGATCAGGTTGCAAGATCAATAAAACAATATCTCACATATATTAAAATTCAGTATAACTTTCAACACATGCATTATGCATGGATAATGGCAAAGAATATGTTAATGCCAAATTAATAGATTGGTGCTGCAACAACAGCATATGTCTTGAATTAACTGCGCTGTATTCATCTCAGCAAAATGGTATAGCTGAATGTGCTAATCAAACACTTGTTGAATTGGTGCACACTATGATAAATGCATGAGACTTACCATTTCATTTATGGACAACTGCTGTTTCACATGCAGCATATTTGAGGAATCGAGCATATACTAAAGCTATTCCAAATAAAACACCATACGAGTGATGGTTTGGTACAAAACCAAGTGTCAAACATTTATATGAGTTTGGCGCACCAGTATGGGTTCTGTGAGAACCTGCTACACAATCAAAACTTGCCATAAAAGCAATGAAACATACCTTTGTCAGTTTTGAAACACAATTTTCTGGCATTAAATATTATGACCAAAATACAAGATTTGTAAAGACAATGTGGAATTATTCTTTCTCAATACATGAGGAAGAATCATTAAACAAAACATTACCAGATTCTTCTATGAGGGAAGTGTGAGAGTCTAATGGGAATCTCAGACATGTGCAAGGGCAAACGACTATGTATTTACCTAACAGGAGTCTTCATGATGGTAAGTACATGATATATGACTGTATGAATATAAGTAACATACCTCAGATGTGTGCAAGGGCAAACAACTGAGGTGGATGTTCAAAACCATTCAAGAATATATATTCTACAGTACAGTAAGATGTGGCCAGTGCCTCAATGGCCTGGATATTTGGTAACAGCATAAAAAGAGGAAACTATGAGGTAAGTAAAGCTTCAAACGCATATGGTGTATAAACAAAGTGATGATACATATCTTAACAATAGCAGAATAGTCTTCTGATAGTGGGTGGCATGATATCATGAGGTGGTGGTGATGTCATAGGCTCGGATCCTGTGTGCTTGTGGCTCCAACACTCCCCCTCAAGCTGGAAGGAGTCTGAGATGGGTGGTGAAGTGTTTGACTTTCACAGATGGTAAGGCTTTCATCATCATGTCAGCAATCATTGTATTGGTTGGGCAATAGGTGATGTGGAGGGATCCTTGTTTGACAATCCATTGGAGAAAATGAAATTGAATATCAATATGTTTTGTACATGCATGGTACTGGTGGTCCTTGGTAAGTTCTATTGTGGATTGATTGTCACAGAAAAGGACAGTGGGCGCAAGGTCAAGTTTAAAGAGTTGAGAGATGAGGGAGCACAGCCAGAGCGCTTCCTTTGCTGTGTGAGTTGCAGCCACATATTCTGACTTGGTTGTTGACAACAAAATAATTTCCTGGCATTTAGCAGACCACAAGATGGCTCCACTGTTAATAAGAAAGGCATACCTGGACACTGCTCACCTGTCCTCCCCAACACTTCCATCTGCATCTGTATATCCAGTTAGTGGCTGCATTCTGGCCCCATAGGTGAGCCATAAACTTGTGGTTCCCTTCAGGTACTGATATAGTTTCTTCACTGCAGTCCAATGCATGGGGCCAGGGTTGCCAGAGTAGTGGGAAACGGTCTGGACTGTGTAGGCTGTGTTGGGCCGAGTTCCTATCATTGCATACATGGCTGATCCAACAGCCTTGTGGTAAGGCATGTTTCACATTGTGGCATAATCAGCCAGGGTTGATGGGGATTGTGCAGTCATCAAACAAACATTCACATCCATGGGAATGGAAATGGGCTTGAGGTCTTCCAAGCCATACCAACAGATAATTGAGTTGATATAGGAGTGCTGGGATAAAGAGATGGTATGTCATGAGCAGTCTCACTGAATTTCAATTCCAAGTAACCAATGTAATTTGCCCAGGTCCATTATCTCAACATGCTTTGTGACACCAGTTTTAAGGTTTGACATGAGGTGGATTGAAGTTGCTGCAATGGTGCAATCATCAATGTGTATGAGCACTATTGTCAAGTTGCCATTTTTGTCATGCTTGTAGAAAACCACCATGTCAAAATCACAGCGTGCAAAACCTAACACACCCATAATTTCACATAACTGTTGATACCAATGATGGCCAGATTGCTTTAGGCCATACAGGGTCTTTTTTAGCAAGCACATGAGGGTCGAGGGGCCAGGGGAATGGTAACCAGGAGGCTGCCGAATATAAATCTGCTTGCAAGAGGTGAGTTCTCCATTCAAGTATGCACCCATGATATCAATTTGGTGTAGCTCCATGTCCCATTCAGCAGCTAAGGCAAGAACAGCCCTTATTGACACAAGGTGTGCAACTGGTGCAAAGGTGTTGAAGTAGTCGACACCTGGTACTTGAGAGAATCCCTGCACAACCAAGCAGGCCTTGTAGTGCACAATATTCCCAGCTGCATTCTTCTTTATCCTGAAAACCCATTTCAAGCCAACAATGTTTGCTCCAGGCAGTGCCTTGGTGATTTCCCATGTTCCAGCTTTCTCAAGCATGTCTAGCTCTTCCTTTATAGCAGTTTCCCATAATGGCCAATCAGTGTGGTGCTTTGCATTGGTGAGATTACGAGGTTCAAGTGCTTCAGTATCACTTATCTCTGCAGCTACCACATAACCATCAAAGTTCTTGGCCATCATCACGATATCTGCCCATTCCTCCCCCTCAGTCACAACATTTGTTGTGTGTGAAGGTTCTTCAACATTTTCCGGCACAGGTGGTGGGAGTTGAATACCACAGGGAATCTGGGAAGTGGATGAGTAGAGTGAGGTAATGGCTTGTCCCTCTAATATGTTGACCACATGCTGACTAGGCTTCCTAATGTGCTTGGTGGGTAACTTAGGCTCAGGAGCAGGATCAGGTCGCATAGGAGGATCATCTGGAATAGGTAGAGGCAGAGGTGTCTTAGCATGGGGCTCGGGTGGTGGCTTGACAATTTTTGAAGTGGGTGGCATGTCAACTTGCAGGATGGTGATATTGTCATCCTCCCCCTCATTCTGCACAGTGGACAAAGGTTGGTAATAAATGTTCTGCTTGATGGAGACTTTCTGCTTATCTGGCCAATAGATTCACGTGCCCTTGCTTTCTTTGTCAACACCCAACCACAAACCTTCCTTGACTCGCCCCCCCAGCTTGTTTCCTTCCTCAACATGCACCCACACCTTCTTGCCCCATTTCCTGACATTCTGCATGTCAGGCTTTCTACTAAATACAGCCTCAAATGGTGTTTTACCAGTGATGGCCTTTGTGCCAGTATGATTCATCAACCAGATGACATGACAGGCCACCTCACCCCAAAGAGATTTCAGTAGACTGCTGGCATGCAGGAGTGCGCATATGCACACAAGGATTGTTTGGTTATGACATTCAGCAACACCATTGTGAGCTGGTGTATCATGGACAGTAAGTTTCTGCACAGTACCTTTGCCCTTTAAGTGCTCAATAAACTTTGCATCTAAGTATTCTCCCCCTCAATCTGAGTGAAGAACTTTGATGGTCACATCAAGTTGGGTCTTGCACCAAGCCTCGTATTTCTGGTAGGTGTCAAAGGTGTCACTCTTGGCATGTAAAAGATAAAGGTGTGTAAATCGGGTTGCATCATCTGTGAACATAACATAGTACTTCCGTCCACCCTTTGTTTTGATGGGTGCTGGTCCCCAGAGGTCAGAATGTACCTTGTCACCAAATTTTTCACCATGTGGCCCCTTGCAGGCCTTTGGTACTGGTTTCCGTGTAGCCTTGGCATACACACATGATTTGCAATGTGGAGTCTTGCTCGGCATTATTTCATCAAGTCCTATTCCAGTTACTAACTGGTCTTTGATTAGATGATGCATGGCCTTGAATGAAATATGACCCAATTGATGGTGTACCTCCACCAAGGTGAGCATTTCCTTGGCTATACCCACCAATCCATCACTAATCTTGTCTTTGAGCTTGTATAAACATTGGCTCATCATGGGAACTGATCCAATTTCATCCCCATTGCAACCTCGGATGGAGCACCTTCCATTACCAAAAACAACAGTATATCTGGCCTTGTCTAGTCGCCCAATGGACACTAATGTGTATCTGACCTCAGGGGAATACAAGACCTCCATGAGTTTTAAGCTCGATGTGCTGTCTCCATTTGGTACTTCAATCAGCAGGTCACCCATGCCAGTCACTTTCATTTCACGCTTATTTGTAGCCCTGAAAGATTTAGGCTCAATTTCCACGAAATTCATGAGAGAATCACAGTGCGGGGTCAAATGCTGAGAACAGCCCAAATCTATAATTTTGGTGCATTTCCTGTTCTCCCTGGTTTTGTCAATGAAAGTGACAGTCTCTTCAGCCAAGTCAGCCACCAAGTACAGGTCAACATTGATGAGTGAGCTAGTCTCACTCCAGTCGATCCCAGATAACTCCTTGGTTTCCCAACTCTCAGCTGAGTCGCTCTCATGACCATCGCAACCCTTGATGACTATGATGTCATCACTATCACTGTCAGGTTCCATGAAAAAGGCTCCCTCATCATCTGAGTCAGGTACTGCAGCATGAGCCAATCCACTTGCATTCTGTGAGTCTTTCTTCGGCTTTGGACACTTATTCCTCAAATGTTCTACCTCCCCACAGTTCCAACAAGCCCCTTTGGGCTTAAATGCCTTTTTCTTTCCACCTGACAAAGATCCAGACATAGCGGCAAGTGCTTTGTCTTTAGCACCATCACCACCTTCCTTTTTTGCAGGTCTCAGCCATGCTGCTCACTGGGAGCACTGTTGGTCATACTCTTCAGTGATCATCATAATCAATGCATCAGGAGAGATGGCCTTGTCCACAGCATAAAGCCGTGCAGTGGCCAGTTGATTCGACACGAAGTTGGTGAGGTAGTAGGGAAGAGAGGAAATGATGGTGGACAGGTAATCCTTATCGTCAATCATTATGCCCATGGTATGCTAACTCTTCTTTCTTGACATGCAATCCATCAAGAAATTCATGGACATTGCCCTTGTCAGGGCATTTCATGGCTAAAAATTTCGCATGCATTTCTGTCTGTGCATAAGCTCCCTTCTGGGTATACTTGGCAACTATAGCATCCCACTGGTCCTTTACAGTTAGCTTAGAATGGACATGCATAAGGGTTGAGTTGGGTAATTTCTGGGTGAGCAGGGATTTCACTGACCTTTCATTCTTTCTCCACTGATGAATTTTGGCCATTTTGGTTTCCATGGGCATGTTGGCATTAGCAGGTACAGGACAGAGCTTGGAGCCATCAAAGTGACTCCAGAATCCTTTAGCCTTGATGGTGTCTTGGAAACAGACTGAGAAAATGGCCCAGTTTAACCCAGAGAAGTCAAGCCTAGGGACAGTTCCAGGGAGTTGATCAGCTAGGGATGTGGATGCAGATGCAGGAGGTGCCAGAGAAGGGGGTAGTGGAGTTGTTTCAGGAGTAGCCATAACGAGTTAGTGAGTGGATTAACAGTTGATTATGGTGAGTCATATGTTCCTTTATGGACAGCCAGGGCCCATAACCTGTGAGAGTCTAACAGGAATCTCAGACGTGTGTGAGGGCAAACAACTATGTATTTACCTAATGGGAATCTTCACAATGGTAAGTACATGATATATGACTGTATGAATATAAGTAACATACCTCAGATGTGTGTGAGGGCAAACAACTGAGGTGGATGTTCAAAACCATTCAAGAATATATATTCTACAGTACAGTAAGATGTGGCCAGTGCCTCAATGGCCTGGATATTTGGTAACAGCATAAAAAGAGGAAACTACAAGGTAAGTAAAGCTTCAAACGCATACAGTGTATAAACAAAGTGATGATATGTATCTTAACAATAGCAGAATAGTCTTCTGATAGTGGGCAGTGCGATATCATGAGGTGGTGGTGACATTGTAGGCTCGGATCCTGCACACTTGCAGCTCCAACAGGAAGATGTTGCAAATGAGGGGGAGCTAAATAAAAAGAGACAAATTAACGCTCTTGATACAATTGAGCAAAACCCTTGGCATACCAAATGCCCTCATAAAATTCATGATTATAGTAAACGAACCACAAATAATGGAAGAGTTAATGATGATCATACAAGAAGAGGAATCTGAAGCTGTATTTACACAAAAGGAATTAGTATTAATGACACTCGATAATATTGATAACTTATCTGAAAATCTGAAAACTCTTGCTGAAGCAAAAGCATCACCAGATTGGCCACAATGGCAAAAAGCCATAGATATGGAACTAAAACAATTAAAATAAATGGGAACATGGAAACTTACAGAAGCACCATGTGACTGAAAATTTATTAATAATAAATGGGTTTTTGTTAAAAAATATAATAAAGAAGGTGTACTCACCAAATATAAAGCATGATTGGTTGCAAAAGGTTATTCACAAATTCCCAGAATGGACTATAATGAAACATATGCTCCTGTTGTTCATTTAGAAATGATTCACTCACTCATTGCTGAGGCTGTATGAAAGCACTGGAAAATGCATCAAATGGACATAAAAGGTGCATATTTAAATGGACACTTACAAGAGCAGTTGTACATGGAACAACCAAATGGATATGATGATGAATCTGGAAAAGCTTGCAAATTATTAAAAAGCCTTTACAGTCTTAAACAAGCTGGATGTGAATGGAATAAGGAATTCAATGGGAAAGTTATAAATAAATACTTTCACTGTTTTATTTCAGATCCTTGCATCTACCTTTGTGACGAAAAAGGTCACATCAGAATAATAACTGTTTGGGTTGACAATTTTATTTTATTTGCAAGTGAAGACAAGATCATGGAATGAATGATTAATGATTTAAAAAATATGTTCAAGGTAATTGACCTTGGAGAACTGAGTAAAATTGTCGGAATTGAAATAAACATTAATCATGAAACTGGAGAAGTTAAATTGATGCAAACTCAATATATTATAAACTTACTCCAGAAATATGGATTAGAAAATGCTTGCAGTGTACAAGTTCCAATGGATCCTAATTATAAATTTAATACACCAATGAGTTCAACAAATCCACAAGATTGAAGCAATCCATATGCTTCACTTATTGGATCATTAATGTTTATTGCAGTTGCTACCAGACTGGATATTGCCTTCACTGTATTTCATTTGGCATCATATATGGCAAAACTGGATTTGGAGCATTGGTTGGCTGCAAAGAAAGTCTTGAGATATCTTTCAGGAACCAGATGCAAAGGAATCACATACAGATGACAAAAAATGGATACAGAACCTCTGTTTACTGGATATTCAGATGCAATTATGCATCTAAAGACAACACTTTATCTGTGTTGGGATATACCTTCATAGCAGCCAGAGGTGCTATTACTTGGGCATTGAAAAAACAAACATCAACAATGTTGTTGACAACTGAGGCAGAATATGTTTGTATGTCAGATGCAGCAAGAGAAGCAGCATGGCTGTGGAATCTACATAAAGAATTAGGTTCAACAATAAATGAACCTACCCTTATATACAGGGATAATATGTCTGCACTGGCAATAGCCAACAATTGTGCTTACCATAAGCAGACAAAGCATTTTGAAATAAAAAATCACTATATTAGGGAACAAATTGAAGATTCATTGATTCGAACCAAATATCTATCTACTGAAAATATGACAGCAGATATCTTAACTAAACCACTCACAAAAATAAAATTTCAACAACACAAATGCAAGCTTGGAGTATCCTAAGCTTGAGGGGGAGTGTTGGGAATATGTGAGCATTGGATACACCCACTTAGTAAGTGCAGGAGTAAATTATACTATATAAAGTATGTGTGCCTAATCTAATAATATAATTGGCTCTGCACATCACTCCCATCTCAGACAGTTAATCTACCTGTCTTCCCACCAATATTTCCATGCACTCCAACATTTGACTATTGTTTGTGCACATCACGAATAATTTAACAGTCCACAGTGGATTCAGCCAGATGGGTGGAATCCACTGTGACCAGTGGCTGCCAAAGGACCAATGACCAGATGAGGGGGTTGAGCCATGGCTGGCTGCTTATATAGGCAGCTGTGACCATGTGACACATGTCACCAATGCACAAGAGCAACACGCTGTTGATTGTCATGGGACTTCACTGACAATCAAGTGACCCTCCACCTGCTCTTGCTCACTCACCACCACCACTCACCTGCTCACCACTGCCACCACCTGCTTGCCACCACTGTCACCAACTCATCACCACCACCACCTGCCTGCCATCACCCACTTGTCACCACCACCACCTGTTCACCACCACTGCCATCACTCATCTCGGCTGCCACCTACATCCAGCCCCATTCGCCCATCCAAGCCCAAGCATGGAACTGCCCCCTCATTTGTTTTTCTTTCTTTGTTTCTGCCACTGACTAACTGTTTTTCAGTCATTTTAACCCATCACCATCATCATCGACCCACCACTGCCCTTGTTGACGCCCCCACACCCTCACTGGCCCATTTGCACCCTCTACGACCCATTTGCACCCTCTACGACCCATCCACACCCTCTACAGCCCTCCACAGCCCATCTGCACCCTCCACAACCCACCCGCACCCTCCACAGCCCATCCGCACCCTTGTCAATCCATCTGCACCCTCCACAGCCTACCCACACCCTCCATGACCCATCCACACCCTCGTTGACCCATCTGCACCCTCACCATCCCGCCCACACCCTCTACAACCCTCATCATCCCATCTGCACCCTCACCATCTCATCCACACCCTCCACGGCCTACCCGCACCCTCTATGGCCTATCCACACCCTCTATGACTCTCCACAGCCCACCCACACCCTTGTTGACCCATCTGCACCCTCCATGGCCCATCTGTACCCTCGCCATCCCATCTGCACCCTCCATGGCCTACCCACACCCTCCATGACCCATTCGCACCCTCTACAACCCATCCATACCCTCTACACCCCATCCGCACCCTCTACACCCCATCCACACCCTCTACGACTCTCCACAGCCCATCTGCACCCTCCACAACCCACCCACACCCTTGTCCACCACTTGGCACTACGCCATCCCATCCACACCCTCAATGACCCATCTGCACCCTTGCTGGGCACCACACCTTCACTGTCCATCTGCACCTCCCACAGCCTACTGCACCCTCCACAGCCTACCTGACCTCCACAGCCTACCTGCACCCTTGCCATCCCATCCACACCCTTGCTGTCCCATCTGCCCCCTCACTGTCCCATCTGCCCCCTCACTGTCCCATCCGTACCCTCTACAACCCTCCACAGCCCACCCACACCCTCCACAACCCATCCACACCCTCTATGGCCCATCCACACCCTTGCTGTCCCATCTGCACCCTCCACGACCCACCTGCACCCTCTATGACCCATCCACAACCCACCCACACCCTCACTGTCCCATCTGCACCCTCACCATCTAACCCGCACTTCCCCAACCAACCCCCACCCTCAGCACCTCACTCACACACCCACTAGCCCACCTGCACCCTTGCCAGTCCATCTGCACCCTTGCCAGTCCATCCATGCACTCACCAGCCCATCTACAACCCCATCCACACCCTCACCTTCACTGACTCACCCACTCGCTCACTCCACCCTTGTCAACTTACCCACAGCTCAATAACTCCCCCACATCCTTCCCAACCCATTCACTGTCCTTGACAACCCATCCACACCCTTGGCAACCCATCCCTCCCCTCAGCAACCCATCCCCTCATCCCCTGCATGTCCACTCACCCTCTCCACTTGTTTCTTACCTGTAGGCACATTGTACCCTTAGTGTAGCATTATTATAATTATTACTACTTATTCACTTAAATAAAAAAAATCAATATCTCCACCTCTTTAGTCTCCCTCAGCAACTTATATGACTTTTTGCCTCTTAAATATTTTTACTTTGCTAAAGACTCATCCAATTCCCAATACTCTAGCTTTATTGTCATGTGATTTACCTATTTAAAGCACACAGAGTCAACTGAGACCCAAAGGTTTGACACTGGTGCAAGTTATTTTTTTTATTTAGGCTACAAAAGTCATTTGAGTCATTGAGGATTTTCCTGATGATGTCTGAAACTCCAAACATTCTGTCACCCAAACAACCCAACCAGTCTATATACATCTTGTGACAGAGTGTGACTGCTCTCAATTACTCTTGCATAACCTAATGTTTGGTCACAGTTTGCTCAGTGTAGTGTAATCTAACAAGTGGTCACAGTATGCTGAGCATAACCTAATGTCTAATCACAGAATGCTCAGCATAATCTAACAAGTGGTCACAGTATGCTGAGTGTAACCTAATGTCTGGTCACAGTACACTCAGCATAATCTAACAAGTGGTCACACTACACTGAGCATAAAACCTAATGTCTGGTCACAGTATGCTCACATCCTCCACTATAAGTTAGCCAACAGAGTCTGTGCTCAGGGATTTAATACCTACTGTTGGACATGTGGTTTGAGTTCAAGTTGCATGTGAATTATCATGCAATCCCCAACCATTAATCTGCCTACTAATTAGATCTGACCTACTAGCCAGTTTGCTCACATCTGTGCAGTCCAATATCAAGTGTGTGGGCTACAGGTGGAATGGGGACCAGTCCACAGGCATACAAATTTTTGGGAAGCTACCAGGATGTTGCCCCCTTGACACAACCCTCTACTGAGCCTCAGCCATGGCCACCACAGTCACAGGTTACCTATTCACATTTCAGCCCCTAATGCTTGTTGTGGTTCTCACTTTTTCAAATGGGAAAACTATTATGGATGTGATATTGGGGAGTAGGTGAGCTGTTATGGTTCTTCTTTGTTTTGGAGTGGGAAAATATGTTATTGTTATGACCTTGACTGTGACACATGAGGAAACCATGTGAGCCATGTGTGGAGAAAGCATTGATACATAGCTTGTGACACATGAAGTATATGAGCTAGGACTATGGGAAAAAGTGCTCTTGTTTTTGTTTGGACCATGGGAAAATATGTTCTTGTTGTGACATTGACTGTGATGCATGAGGAAACCATGTGAGCCAATGGGAACATGTGCTGAGGCTTGGCTGTTCACTGTTGTCACCACCATTGGCAGAGTGGCATCCAGTGGACTCCAGTGGCCTCCAGTGGAAAAGGTGGGGGACTATGTTCTGCAAATTTGCCATAGACTTGGCCTTGATCCATTGTGGCATCCCAAACAAGGTCACTTGCACCCAAGATGGATGCATTTTAAGGTCTTCCACAATTCATTCAGGCAAGTATTCCTATCTGTATTCATCCTGAGTGGGGATGCCACAAAATTTCATAGTCAACATGGTAGGCTGTTGGATAAGTTTGAGCTGGTCAGTGTTATGAGCTCACACCCAACAACACTAACCCACTGTCCTAGGGGACACAGACCCACAGGCCTCATCAAGCAGGGGAAAGAAGGGAGAGGGGAAAGGGGTATATTGGCTATAGACAGAGTCTTACATGGGCATAAGAGAAACCATCTTAAGTCTGGGGAGACTCAAGCTACTTGCACTACTTATATACTACTCTATGAAGACCCTTGTCACTGCCTAGTACCATTGGCACTCCTACAGCATTCATGCTTCTTATTGTCCTGTATGAGCATTGCCTCTGTGCTGTCACTGTTGCTATGCATCTGGGCACAGCTGCTGTAACACCCTCTTCTGGACCATTGTAACCATAAGGGGTTATATCCTTAAGGCCTCCTTGTCTCCATAGGCTGTGCTGCAATCCCATATGACCATATGTGCTGCCACTGCTCCTTCCTGATGCATGATGGCATGATCCCTGATGCACTGATGCTGACATCGATCAATGATGCCATCAAGGGCGCGATCCTCTTGCCTAATCTGGCTGTCCTTCCTAGTATAGTATATGGCTGCCTTGTATGGCCATCATCTTGTCTCATGATAAGTGCTCCCATGCACTAACCCACATGAAGTGTTCCCAGGCTCCCTCCCAAGGCTCTTGGCCTGTATAAAGACTGTGGTAGTGGTCCCAGACCACTGATAGATAGATTGAAAATGTGATGTCAATTTTGTGATTGTAACAGTCAGCTTCCATGTGGGTGTAATGCACTAAAGCTGACTGAAGAAGCTGTCATTGTTGCTCTGAAATAGCATTTGCACAGGTTAGGACAATTGAATTGCAAACCCATGCTGCTGCCATCAGTTTATTTGTGTCAACCTGACAGAAATATTTGGTGTAATCATGCTGTAAAAATAACCAATCATTGATTAGTTTTGTCAGCTTATTATCTGGAGTATGATTGCCAATAGGAAAAGCTGCCAGAGTGGATGTGGGTAAAGACCAAACCAAAGATGTGCTCCTAGTTTTTTAGTTGTGCACATTCATTTGCCCTTCTTAGTGAAAGAGAATTGAACACTATCAATCTTTGCATTTATAAATTGGGCTGCTGAACACCACCACCTGCCTTTGCAGCATCTGCAAAATTAGTTTTACCAAAAATCACTGGTTTCCATTGCTCTGAAGAAACCTGATTAATCAACTTATTAGTACCCTTAGCTACCAAGCAGGTACCCCCCATTATAGCCTCAGCACTATTGAGTGCATCTTTGTATGAAAGATTATGATCAGTGATAAAAGAGGCAGTCAATGCTTGGAAATCCAGATCCACAATCAGTTGAGTGTGCAAATGTGTTGTAGTCTTTCCTGTTGACTTCTCTCTGGTGTCAGTTTTGCATCACTGACTGATTGTTTTGACAGGATGGCTGGTGGAATCTGTTGAATAAGACATGTCTTCCTGCTATTCTGAATCAGAACCAGCCTAGAAAGTGGTATTGTTTTCTTGCAACTTATTTTCTAGGCATCCCCAGATTAACTTGAACATGCTGAACATTATATCCTCTGTTATTGATTCATTCAGCAAAATCATATGCACCCCTAAAGAATCAGCCCATTTGTCATCCACCTTCATGGTTGACATTTTCAATGCCCTCTCCTTGTCACATACTAATTCTGCTAAAGATAATAGATGTGAGACTGTCAAAGAGTTGACCACATAATATGTCAGTGCTTCAACCTCTGTATTCAGTATGGATACCTGCATGACATGTTCATAATACTGCTCTGGAGAAAGTTCAGCTGGTGGATCTTTGACAATTGGTGATAAAGGCAATAAAGGTCAAGAAGAATTGTCCAACCACCTCAGAGCATGCATAGAACCTTCTGTTCCTACCTCATTGTTCATTTCAATATCCCCAGAATTGCCATCATACAGCTCCCATAACAGTGCCTCTTCCAGTTGCCTAGCTTTATCAAAAGAAGTGTGCCTCAATTCCACTAATTCCTGATCTTGTGCCAATTGCCATAGTGCTACCTGCTTCTCCTCTTCTTCTTTAGCTGCAGATGCCTCTTGTTCTTGACATAGTGTCACTTGCCCCTTTCTCTCTTCTACTGCAACAGATTCTTGTTCACAGCATAGATTTTTCTCCTGTAATTGACAATCCATAACAATCACCTTCTCTGTGTACCTGTGAATTGCTAAAAACTGCTCCAATTTGCTGCTACCAACAATGGTCCTCTGGAAGGACCCATCATCATATGCTCTATGTCATTGATAGCAGTGCACAACAGAATCCAGAAAAGTGAAAGCATCTGGCAAGTAGGAGAGATCAGACTCAGGAGTCATAGGAATGGGTATTGGCATAATGGGAGTAACCACTTGTGGCATATTGCAAGGTAAACCTTTCACATGCCTAAGTCTACTGGTCATATAAAAAGGTCATGCAATAAAGCTGGTTTCAGGACTGGATGAACCCCTATGTGTATTCAGTTTGATGACTGATAATGGTGACAGAGATGGTAGCAGTTTGACAGGATGTTTTACCAAAGATGGACACTTTGGTGTAGCAGACCACACTGATGGAGTTGATGGGACTATCTCTGCATTTTGTAACATCTCCACATGTTTTGATGCATCACTTTCCACTAAGTAATCTCTCACCATAGGAGATAAGACAGTTGCTTTACATGTCATGCCAGATCCACCTGACCCAGATCCAGAACCATCCAATGAAGCTGCATCAGCAAATTTGGTGGCTCTCTGCAGAGGTACCACAGAGCCCACAGGACCTGGAGATACATAAGGTATATGTTCTGTGCAGCACTGTGCAGTCTGCCACAGTCTGTAGAAAGAACCTGTACAAGGAAACCACAGAAACCCACAGGGCCCCACAGAGCCCCACAGCACCTGGAGAAAAGGTATATGACTGTGACAGTCTGCCAGCAGTCTGCGCAGTCTGAGCCACAGAGATTCACAGAGACCTGCAGAGACCTGCAGAGACCTGCAGAAACCCACAGAAACCCACAGAAACCCACAGAGACCCACAGAGACCCACAGAGACCCACAGAGCCTGGACAAAAAATATACATTCTATGCAGCTTATATTATGACATCAGTTATCCATATTACATATTATGTCATCAATCATGTAAGTGAATTAAAGTAATACATGAACATAAATAACTTGTACATGACCAGGATTGAACTCACAACCTTAGAGCACAGCTAATTCGATACAAACCATTACATCAAACTGCCATTGTCATCTTGGTCTCAAAAATGCATGTATCCTATATCCTCTGCAGTGGACTTAGTCTTTCCAGTGCTTTCACTCAACTAAATCCTATTTTCTGAGTCAGGTTCTACAACTCTAGGCTTGTGTAAGTGACAAGAGTTGTAGTATGGAAGGAGGCGCACAACTTCTGTCAGTGGCAGGAATGGTCCCAACCAGTGGTTCCGAAGTTATTCATGTTTATCCAATTGACAAGTGATTGCAGACAGCTGCAGTACTGATACAGAGCCCCACAGAACCTCACAGAACCTCACAAAACCCTGCAGAACCCCACAGAGTCCCACAGAACCTGCAGATAGTAAATGTTCTGCCACAGTCTGCTGGGAGTCTGTGGCAGTCTGAGTAAAAACTGTTCCAATAAGCCACAGAGACCCACAGAACCCCACAGTGCCCCACAGTGCTGGTCACTGCAGAATCACTGCAGAATCACTGTGAAATCACTGTTAGCACTGTCAGTACTGTGGGCACTGTGGGCACTGCAGCTGTCTGCAAACATTCGAGGTCTTTACACTGCCCCACATGTTCTGGCAGGAATTCCTGGGGCTATGTGGGGGTACTGAAACTCAATTTCGCCACACATAATTTCACCAGGAATAGACCAGGACTACACAAGGAGTCCTGGTCAATCCTCGGGATTCCTCAGGATTCCTAGGAACTCAACGTCCCGGGAATCCTGGGGAGTCCTTGTGGCAAGGGAGCCAAGCCTATATACCTGGCTGTGACCCTGTGACACATGTCACTCAGATGCGTCAATGGACGTGCCATTTATTCTCACATGATCTGCCAATGTCTGTCACAGTGTCAACTGCGCTTATTTCCCACCCTCCTGATCATGCCATCCCACTCATCCAGGAATGCTGCTGTGCACTCTCCGCCTCCATGATCTGTCTGATCAACTCGAAAACGGACAAAATCCATGACCTCCAATAAGAGTGCTGACAAGGATACACACAAGAAGGCAAAGATGGGGGAAGAAGAGGCTGGGCCAAGCAGATCAACCNAACAGTTGAATGCATGGCTTGGAGGATATGAATCAATTGCTAACAGGATGACAGTTGGGAACTTTGATTGGTTTATTCATGTGATGCTATTTATCCATACTGTGCATGTTATTGAAATGCAAGAGCTCAAAGCCTCAAAGAGAAATACTAATGCTGAGGATTTTACTGATAGTGATTAGTTGAACAAAATGTTGTAAATAACAGTTCCATCCTTAGCTTCAATATATCTGCTTATACATCTATCTCTGCCTGAAGAAATGACAACAAACAAACAGCAGCAGCAGCAGCAGCAACAACAGCAGCAGCAGCAACAGCAGAGTAGCAACAACAACAACAACAACAACAACAACAACAACAATGAACACAGTGACATATCTCATACCAGCAGCAAGATGTGATAATTCTCACTTTTGGGGCCATGGGAGAATTTCTAGGGGTGTAACATGTTGGTCAAGTTGCTGACCCAAATGCTTGTTGTGGTTCTCACTTTCTGTCAAGTGGGAAAACTGTTATGGGTGTGACATTGGGGAGTAGGTGGGCCATTTGCTTCTTGTTTTTTTTGGGACCATGGGAAAATCTGTTATTGTTGTGACATTGACTGTGACACCTGAGGAAACCATGTGAGCCATTAGGAATGTGTGGAGAAAGCATTGATACATATAGTTTGTGACACATGAAGAGGACTCTGGGAAAATGTATTTTTGTTTTTGTTTGGACTGTGGGAAAATCTGTTATTATTGTGATATTGACTGTGACACATGAGGAAACCAAGCTTATATGGGTGTGACATTGGAGAGTAGGTGAGCCATGATGGTTCTTGTTTTTTGGACCATGGGAAAATCTGTTACTGTTGTGGCATTGGCTGTGACAATTTAGGAAACCTTGTGAGCCAATGGGAACATGTGGGAAACTCATTTGGCTGTGGCAATTTAGGAAACCTTGTGAGCCAATGGGAACATGTGGGAAACTCATTGAGACAATCATTGAGACATAGCTAGCTGCTCACTGCCAAGTAATTTGGCAGAGGCAGCCAGTGGATTCCAGTGGCCTCCAGTGGCCTCCAGTGGCCTCCAGTGGAAAAGGTGGGGGACTGTTACAAACCAACCCCTGAGTTTGATGTTTCGACACATTCAACGCCTTATCTGGCATGTCTCATTTATTATCTATTACACAAGGCATAGGGTGTATACTCACCAACCATGGCAGGAGTACAGCTGCCTTATCAAGTTGTACAGAGGAGGGACAGAGCATTGGCAATGCCACCACAGTTGAGCCGATGTATAGGCCAGAGTGGGAAGACAATCACAACCCAAGGATAGTGGCTGGAAGAGCCAACATATAGGCCTAGCGGATCTATCAAGAAGGGGAATAGTCAAGGTGATAGTGGACAACAAGGATCACTTAGCATGAAGGGTGTTATGACAACACCGTTGGATCTCTTAAGTCGTAGAGGTAGCTAGGATGAAGACTCGCATACACACAGGCAAAGGCAGACAGTAAGACTCTATCAGAGATGGATCATGGACTTGGATGACAGGATCAAGGCTTGATACAGATTCGATCTTATCTAAAGGTCTTATCTTATCTTATCGTTATCACATCAGGATGGAAACCCTTATCGGGTTATCGAAGATCTTATCAGGATCTTATCTTGGAGATTACATAAGCGGACCATGAGTCGGACATGAGGATGAGCATGAGGAGGCAGAGAGGCAGAGGCACAACAGTGCACAGTAGGGAATGAGGGAGATGGCAGGCGGTAGTTGGGTTAGGATTAGAGGGGTATATAAGGAGGTCTAGTAGTAGGTAGCTACTCTAAGACTTGAGATAGTTTGTCTTGCTCAGACAACTACTGTTGTTCCTCAAACCCATTCATTGTTTTGTTCTTGTTCTCTTCACTCACTTAACAGCAAGCTTGAGTGTTGTGTTTGGTCTGAGCTTAGCTCCTAACAGGGACTGTGATGTTCTGCAATGCTGATATGCCACATTAAAGTCAGATTTATGACATGCTCTACAAATGGAAATTGCAGGAGAAGTAAATTTACCCTGGTGGTGATATTCAAACATCTGTTAATTGTCAGAAATGTGATCTCAAATGATTGGTATAGCATGAGCCCAGCTTGTAGGAAATTTTGAATTGTAGCTGGTGTGAAAAAAGTGGTCCAAGCCAAGTGCATTGCCATGATTCTAGCTTTTGGATTGTAGAAAAATGTGACATGTTGGTGACATGTGAGAAAAGTAGTCTGACCCAAGGGTATATCATGATTCTGTTATTGTGTACTTTGAGAGAATGTGATATATGTAGTACATGTAAGGTACAGGTATATTTTACTGTTACTTGTATGGTGCAGTTGAAAGTAAAGATATATTATCAATCAAACATAAACAAACAATGCAAAACATGTTTCTTAATATTTGAAGCACTTTTGCATTTTTACTGGACAGTCATCAGAGTCTATGTGGAGTCCACCTGGACAGGTGGCTTAGTGTAAAGTACTGGGTGTCACCCATGGATGTTTAACACTGCCACAAGTTCCCTCTTGTAGCCAGCACCTGGCTGAACAGCAGGCTGAGAAGGTGCAGGAGCACCAGATGACTTGGCCTCAGAATGAACAGTTACACACCAAGGCAACATAAAGGATATATGCCCCACTTTCTCTTTCCCAGGAAATTGGATCATTACCTTCCAATGCAACCTTGAAGCTGCCTTTGACACTCCAATCACCATCTTCATACACAAAGATCCTCTTACCTGTAAAAGAAAGTGATTATGACAGGTAAAGGAAATGAATGAACCACTTACTCTTGACAGGTGAATAGAGCTTTGCAAATTGAGTCAGGACTGGGGTCAGTGTTCCCTTCACCTTTACCCTTACTGTCATTTGAGCCTTCTTGGAAGAAGGATCATCTCCAGGACTGAAAACCTTGATTTTCCCATCCAATGATCCAATGTCACTTTGTAAAGCATCCTCAGCATCCCCAACATTAAAAACATTACCATGGGCCTTTCCACAAAAAAGGCCTCCTGTGGTGTGAGAAGCACCTTGAAGATCTGAAGGATTTGCCATGTGAGCTATAAATTAGCTATTGAATGATTTTAAGATAACTCACCTTCACCTTGACCAAATAAATTGGCAGGGGAACCCCCATCAACCTTGTCAATGTCAAGAAGATTATTAAAAAGCCAACATCATAAGAAATACCTCAAATCCCCCATTTCCACCATTATCCTCATTATCCTTCTCTGAGATAGTAACCTGAACCAAATTATGGCTGGATGTTGCTAATTTATACATAAAACATACCTGAGACAATCCAACTATGTTGGCTGCTTCTTCCTTCTCCTCAGGAGTATCAATCTGCCCAACTATGAATAAAGTCCTTATGTAACTGGATATGGCTGTCACCTTGGACTTTCCACTTTCTGCCTCACTTTCACTCTTCTCAGCACTCTTGCTCACCTCACTCTCCTCTTCTTCACTTGCACTGCTGCTGCTGGATTGCTCATACTCACTCCCACTGCTTCCCTCATCTTCAGAAGGTAGGGCTTCAATTTTTGAGTGGAAGGTACTACTGACTTGCACTAATAATAATAATTACCTTGCATTTCTTGAGTATGTCACACATGTCCTGTTGACTGACTTGGTTTGGTCTTCAAAAAAGCAACCATTGCTGAATGTGGTTGCTCAGGTGGAGCAACAGTAATACCACTGCTTTCAAGGACTTGCAAGGCACTGGAGACATTAGTTACATTTAAATATTTTATAATAAATAAATAGATATATGACAAGTACAGGGTATGTAGGCAGCAAGGGCAGTAGAGTGGTTGCATAGTGGGCAATGGTTGACATAGGAGGGTGAGGAGGCATTTGTGAGGGTGAGGAGGCATTTGCAGGGTCACAAGGGCAGGGTGACAGTTGACATGAGGGTGACATGGCATTTGTGAGGGCAAGGCAGCATTTGCGAGGGCAATATGGTGTTTGCAAGGTTGTGAGGGCAGGGCAACAGTTGATGTAGGAGGGTGAGGCAGCATTTGCAAGGTTGTGAGGGCAGGGTGACAGTTGATGTAGGAGGGCAAGGCAGGGTGACATGGTGTTTGGGAGGGCAAGGCAGCATTTGCAAGGTTGCAAGGGTGGGGCAATGGTTGATGTAGGAGGGTGAGGTGGCACAACATGGTGTTTGGGAGGGCAAGGTGGCATTTGTGAGGTTGCAAGGGCAGGGCAATGGTTGGCATAGGAGGGTGGGGCAACATTTGACATAGGAGGTGTTTGTGAGGTTGCAAGGTGGGGTGACAGTTGGTGTAGGAGGGCGGTGTGGTGATTGTGAGGTTGTGAGGGTGGGGTGACAGTTGACATAGGAGGGTGGGGCAACAATTGACATAGGAGGGCAAGGTGGCATTTGCGAGGTTGTGAGGGTGGGGCAATGGTTGACATAGGAGGGCAACAGCATCAGGTGGCAGTGGTGTGCAGTGGTGGCAGTGGTAGGGCAATGGTTGATGTAGGAGGGTGATGTGGTGTTTGCAAGGGCAAGGCAGTGTTTGCAAGGGTGAGGCAGCATTTGCAAGGTTGTGATGGCAGGGCAATGGTTGACATAGGAGGGTGAGGAGGTGTTTTTGAAACCCATACATGAGGAAGGTGTGACAAAAAGGAGAAATTACTTATGCAGCGAGAGTGCCCCCACTTGTTTCAGCTCTAGAGGCAGCCTTGTCTTCACAGGTATGGGCAGCAGAGGTTTTTCTGCAAAAATGAGTGAGTTTGTTAGATAAAAGGCCACACACTGTATACCCTTGCCCTTTGATGCAACAGGCATCTCCTCTTCATCTGCATCCTTCCGCTGCTTCTTCGCAGCTCTCTTCTTGGCCAATTGGTCAGATGCTGCTGATATGGCCTGTTTCCTACCACTCCTCAACTTGGGTGGTGATATGGTGGTGATGCTGGGCTGCAACCAGGTGCAAGTCATGGTGACAGTGGGATT
This sequence comes from Amanita phalloides, assembly GCA_032173475.1. Lineage (NCBI taxonomy): Eukaryota > Fungi > Basidiomycota > Agaricomycetes > Agaricales > Amanitaceae > Amanita > Amanita phalloides. The sequence continues at coordinate 417,074 of JAENRT010000010.1, read as the reverse complement.
GAGCAAGTGTGTGACCTGTCATGGTGAACATTATGTGAGGAGGCTGTGTGGAGTCTGCACAGAATATTCCACATGGCCATTCCACGGAAATTCGTGTTCCACACACATTCCATGCAGAATGGATGTGGAACAGACATGGAGCCACACTGCCAAATGCAACACAAAGGTCAAATGCACAGAATGGTGTGGATTCCACACAGATTCTGCACAGTATTGGGGGGGGAGTGTAAAGTACTCCAGGCAGAGATGAGAGCAGGCAGGTGGACAGAGGGCAAACAAGAGAGCAGGTGGGTGGATGAGAGAGTTGGCAGGCAGATGAGAGAGTCAGAGAGAGTGGGCAAGAGCAGGTGGGCAGACAAGAGAGTGGCAGGTGGATGGACAAGAAAGCAGGTGGGCAGATGGGTAAGAGCAGGCAGGCAGACAAGAGAGTGGATGAGAGAGTCAGTGGGCAGATGGACAAGAAAGCAGGTGGGTGGATGGGTGAGAGCAGGTGGGCAGAAGGCAGGTGGACAAGAGAGCAGATGGGTGGATGGGCAAGAGCAGGCAGGTGGATGAGCAAGAGAGCAGGCTGTCTTGTTTCCCATATCTTCATGGACCAATAGAGCAGGTTGACAGACAGATGAGAGAGCAGGCAGGCAGGTGTGCATGGGCAGAAAACAGGTGGGCAGACAAGTGAGAGGAAGGGCACAGGGCACAAATAAATCAGCTATAGCCAGCTTGTAATGGCTATGTGCATATTGCTTAGCCATTTATAGCTGTAGCCTATTTTTGGCTACAGCTCAGCTAAAAATCAGCTTGGCTAAGCTGGCTTGTGGCTTTTAGCCTAGCCATTGGCAACACTACCAGTGGTGATGTGATATCATGAGGTGGCTGTGATGTTGTAGGCTCAGATCCTGTGCACTTGCGGCTCCAATGGAGTCTAGAATTCAATATGACACAGAAATAAGGATTTGGGAATAGCAGTGGTCAGGGCATAGTACACACACATTTCGATGTTCCCTTAACTCTGATCAGATCCATAGATTGGCTGTTAATTTAGTTGCATGGGTGGCAATGTAAGGGATTCAATGCCAAAGTTGACACCCACTACATTCTTGATCACAGCCCACCCATTGTACAAAGCAATAATGTAGACTCTGCCTTTGTCAGAGAATTTCGGATCTGTCAGCCATGGATCTGTTAAGTAGATATAGAACATCACCAAGAGGGCATTATTATCGCCTGGTACTGTCACTTCATAAGTATAGCTAGAAGGAAGAAATGTTGCATCAGGACAAAATTGCTCAGCTGACTCATGATTTGAAGTAATTGGTTCCAATAAGTTTACTCACTTGAGTGACAAGATGGCAGGTGGAACTTATTCTGCAATGGTGTATGGGCGAGGGGAAACCACTGGTAGCTATAGGGATTGCGGAGTAGTTGTATTGTAGATAGCAGCTTGAGATTTGCCTAGTTGCATATCCCCATTGCTAAATCTATATTATTCCCCATGATTTACACCCCACTGGGTGGTGGGAACTGCTTCATCAGCAGCCAAAAAGAAGGTCAGCTGACCCTGGCCAGTGATCAGACCCTTGCAATCAGCCCCCCATTGTCCACATCCCTTTTGTCATCATTTGTATGTATGTTCATTTTGTGCTGCTGATCATGAGAGAGAGCATGCCTTTTTGTTAATGAAAAAGTCCAGGACCACCCATGCCCCATGCCCTGAATGATGATCAGCATGATCGAGATATGAACTGGCCTCCTACTACTTTATGAACCCCCCCCCCTCTCAGTTCAGACTTGTCTGCTCAGACTCACCACACCACAAAAACATGTAACTGTCCACTTTTTGTAAGCTGATTGTCTCAGTTCTGCTTCTTTGTCAGGACAACAACTGTAGAATCAGTGACAACAACAGAGGTGAGGTCACGAGAGTTGCATTTCACACTCATCTTGGACCTCACCCACTCTCATTGACAGAGGCACATGTGTGCATATGTGTGGAAGGAGTTGATAACATGCAGTATCATGTGCTCGTCTGATGTTGAGTCAGCATGCCTCAGTATGCCACTGGCACTCATGCTGCCTTGTTCAGCACCAGAACATTCTCCAGGCATCTCACTGATCCCATGTCTAGCCCCCTGAGTCTCCACCTTCAATAGCAAACTTGTTTTTTTTCAAGTACCTCTACATCGCACCTCCTTCCCAACCCCAACCATGTTCACTCCCACCATTTTTTGGGACAATGTGACTCGCCTTCACCTGCTCTCCCTTTCACCTTCTTACAGTGAGGTCAGTGTCAGGGCATTTCATTAGCAAATCAAACATTTCCAACTACCAGTATGTCTGCTATGTCTTCCTGTCTTCCTGACCCTCATTGTGTTCCCTTCCCAGGACGTCATGACTCCCCTCTCCATTTCGCTTCCTTACAGCAAGGCTGGCATTGTGGTAGCTCATCAGGAAATTCATGTTTTCCAAGTACTACGATGTCACACCCCCTTCGTGATGCCAACTGTATTCCCTACCACTGTTTTCTAGGATACCATGACTCGCCCTCACCTGCTCTCCCTTTCACTCCCTTACAGCGAGGTCAGCATCACAGCATTTCATTAGCAAATCCAAACTTTTCCAACTATTATGTCCTCCTGTCTGCCTGGCCCTCATCATGTTCCCTTCCCAGGACGCCACAACCCCCCTTCACTCCCTCTCCATTTCACTCCCTTACAGCAAGGCCAGCATCACTGTAGCTCATCCACAAACTCGCTTTTTCCAAGTACCACTATGTCACCCCTCCTTCCAAACCCCAATCATGTTCTCTCCAGCCATTTTTTGGGATTGTTAAGATCAATGTCCTCGACACGATTTGTTCTAAGTCGACAGTGACAAACAGAGTCTCGGTCTGTTCCCAGTCTACTGGACAAAGGTTCCGACGTCTAGTCTGATGATGATGAAGGACAGAGGTGGACGAGCGCGACGATGAGAAGAGGAGCGCTCAAGGTCATTCAAAATGACGAGGGCAAGATTCGATTAAATTGGAACTAAAGAAAAGACAATACATGGGGGTTTATATATGTTTTTAGAGGACGATGAGACGGAAAAGGAAAAGAAGCTGTAACAACCTGAGAAAGGAAATATGAAGGTAGTTACGAAAGAGAAAGGCTGTCCATGCGCAGTAGATATGAGTTAAAAATAAGAAACGTCCATTACGTTGCAATCATCACCGTAACATTACCCCCTTCATATGCGAGAAGTCACTGACTTCTACCAGCTAGAGGACGTCCAGCCATGGTCTTGCCGAGACTCAAGCCACTTGGCGATGTTTTCGATGTCTTTTGCAGCCGTTTCGACCCGCCATTGTAAGGTCTCGATTGACCTTTTTAGTTGCCATGCTTGTTCGAGCGTGGCGTCCCGTTCGTCGTAGGAGAGGAGATGGGGGTCGGTTTGTAGCGTCAGGGCGGTGTAAACATCGAGGGGCTCGGTGAATAGGTTGTATTGGAGGACGAGGAGGGTGAGGGCGTTGCTGACATTTTCGAGGGCAGTGTTCCGGGGTCGAATGACGAGGGGGTGGGTGAGTTCGGCGATGGGGGTGGTGGGTTCGGTGGCGAGAATAGTGAGCTCGGCGGGGTGGACGTGGAGATCCTCGTCATTGGTGGTGTTGGTGATGGTGGTGGTCACGAAGACCTCAAGGGGGCGGTCCTCGTCGTAGGCGGCGAGGGACAGGTTTACGCGCCAGTGGGTGCTGATGAGGAAGGAGATGGTGAGGACATAGAGGATGATCATGAAGGACAACATTTCTTTGTGATGGTGATGAGTTTGTTAGGATTGAGCTGAGATTGGGTATCGTTTTATAGTGTAAACTCTGGTCTTGGTGTCAGACACTGGGAATTCGACTTTACATGAATAGGAGATCTTCCCATGGATCAGGATCCGATCTGTCGCCTATTGCTGCCTTCTCTAGTTCTTTATTGAGGGTGTAGAGTAATTCCGCGTCTAGAAGCATTGATCTGAGGGTTTTCTGATGTATAGGGACGAACAGGTTCCTGAAGACGACCTTTTTGGGAAATAGGTGATAGAGGTACATGGCCTTGAAAACGTCGTCCTTACTTTTTGCGAAGTTTCGATAACTTAACCAGTTATCAATGGTAATGGCAGCATTCAATATTCGCCAGATCTCGTCGTGTTTCTGGTTTCGAACCAGGGTCAGCCAGACGGGTGGAGTGTTTAGTTGATGGCGTTTCTTAGGGCATGTGGATATTCGGGGTCTGTGTTTGATACAAACAATACAATGAATTGACGGCGTTCTAGTATGATGAGAATGTCATCTTCGAAGGGAATGATGAGAGCGTGGGTCCAGGAAAAATACGTGACGTAGATTCCCACAGTTCTTCCGATTGATAGCGTAGCGAGAGTGAGGGGCGGCATGTCATTTGTTTATGAGGTGGGTTTGCTTCAAGTATGTGTGATTGAAATATCGTGTCATGAAGGTGTTTCTACAACCGTCTTCTCTTCTTATATTGTTGGAGGATTTCCGCAGCATTACTCAGGTTGCGTTCGGGTTCCCACGAGTTGTCGTTTGGTCCATACCCCTTCCATTTCACTAGGTAATGGTACCCTGCGCCATGCCATCGGTGTGTGAGAATTGCTTCTACTTCAAATTCTTCTTGTCCGTTTATGACCTCAGGAGGTGGTTTCACATAGTTTGGTCCATGTATATCCATTTCCTTGTAGGGCATGAGAAGTGAGGCATGAAACACGGGGTGAATTCGCCATTGTTTCGGAAGTTTCAGTTTGTATGTCACTGGTCCCATGACTTGTTCAATTACAAAGGGTCCCTCTCGTTTTGGTGCTAGTTTCCTTGATTCATAGGGAATGCGCAGGTTCCTGTTGTCAAGCCAGACTTTGTCGCCTTTTTCGAGTTTAATTGATTTGTCTCTGTTTCGAGCAGCGACCATTTGTCGAGCTAGTTCATGTGCTGCTAGCGCTTCTTGTCTTGCTTTTTGTAGCAGTTGTAGGCGGTTCTCAGCAGCGGGTGTATTCATTCTGACTGAGGCTGTTGGAATAGTGATTGGATCTGTCCCATACATTAGTCGAAATGGGGATGCCTTTACAGTGTCGTGATATCGATTGTTGTGTGCGAATTCTGCGATAGGAAGGAATGATTTCCATTTGTGAGGTTTGTTTGTACAGAACATCCAGAGATATATCTCAAGCTCTTGATTGACTCGCTCTGTTTCGCCATCGGTTTGAGGGTGATATGCTGTGCTCATCCTATTATTGATTCTCAACGCTTTGCAAATTTCTTGGAAGACTTTTGCTGCGAATTGGGGGCCTCGATCAGAGATGAGGACGTCAGGAAGTCCAAATCGTTTGAAGATTTCAGAAATATAGATATCTGCTGTTCCGAGGGCGTCGATAGTTTTCTTACAGGGTGTGAAAATTACCCCCTTCGTAAGACCATGGTCCACCATGACCAGGATAGAGTCAAAGCCTTCTGAAATGGGTAGATCGGTGATGAAGTCGAGTGTAACTTGTTGGAAAGGACGAGTAGATTTGGACGGAATTGGGTATAATGCTGGAGCATTTGGGTGAGTATTGACTTTCATTTGTTGACATAGAGCGCAGCCTTTGACCCATTGTCTAGTTTGTCTAGCCATTCCTGGCCACCAGTAGTCGCGTTTTAATAGTTCTAATGTCTTAAACCGACCAGGATGTCCAGACGAGGGTGTTTCATGCATGTCTTTAATTAATGATGTGCGAAGATTCATCTGATCAGGTATATAGGTCTTCCCTTGATAATAGACAATGCCATCGATATGCGTCCAATCTTGTAATTTGGATTTTATCAGTGGAGCACGATGTGTTTGGGTTACTTTGACCAAAATGCGACCAAAGTCGTCAGTTGCCATTGCTTTCTTAATGTCACTGGCTAAATTGTCGTTAATGAGTCGAATGAACCGTTCTGCCGGGAGGACTACTATGTCATCTTGTTGTTCTGAATTTCCCATGTGATCGGGTCTGCGAGAGAGTGCATTGGCCTCAAACATTTTCATCCCAGGTACATGCTCGATCCTAAGGTCGAATTCTGATAAAAATGATGACCATTGCGCTTGTCAAGGGGTGAGTCTTTGGGCGGTTCGATAGTATGACAAGTTTTTATGATCACAGTGGATAGTTAGCGTGTGGGGAGAACCGTGAAGAAGATGTCTCCATGTTGCCAGCCCTTTAACAATTGCCAGTAATTCTCGATCATAGATTTGATAGTTTTGTTCCGTTGGTGTTAGGGCATGTGAAATAAATCCACAAGGATGGAGCGCTCCATTTGTGTCTGCTTGTTTTAATACTGCTCCTATTGCTTTATTTGAGGCATCTGTTTGCAAGATGAATGGTTTAGACAGGTCTGGCATCTGTAACACAGGCATCGAGGTGAAGCGGGATTTGAGGGTATCAAAGGCAGTGTCGTTCTGTAGTCCATGTAAATTCCTCTGTTTTCTTTGTCAAATTGGTTAAAGGTTTTGCGATTGCAGCGAAATTGCCAATAAAACGACGATAGAAGTTTCCAAATCCCAGGAAAGATCGTACTTGTTTAACAGTAGTTGGTGTAGGCCATTCTGCAATTCCAGCGAGTTTGACTGGGTCCATTTGTATGTGTCCAGGTGTGATGATCATTCCTAGAAACTCAACTTCTTGTACGCCAAATTTGCATTTTTCCAATTTCAGGAATAGATCATTTTCTTGTAACCGAATAAGTATGCGTTTTGTACGGTCTTCTAATTCCTTTTCTGTATTTGTGCAGATCAAGATATCGTCCATGTAAATGACTAGCCATCCCTCATTTATCATATCCCGAAAGTATTCGTTCATCATGGTTTGAGAAATGTCGATGGTGAATTTACAGAGTCGAAGAACATGACAGTTGGTTCATACAACCTCGATGGTGATGAACACTGCTTTCCATTCATCTCCTTCTTTAATGCAAAACGTGTTTGTACCCATGGAGGGTCTAATTTCGTGAAATATTGGGCAACCAGTAGTTTCGTCATTAAGTCAGATACCAATGGTAAAGGGTATGGCATTCTTGATTGTCATTCGTTTAGGAACAGTAATCTTGGCATGGTCGCAGTGCTCCGCTTTCTTTCTAGAACAAAGAAGATGGTGATGCTTGGGGGGATTTCGATGGTCTGATATATTTTTTCCTAGTTGTTCCTCATCCATCATCAAGTGATGATTGTTCTTTTTGCGATAATGGGTATATCTTGCTAACTTTGGTGAGAAACTTGTTTCACTCAATTGGCAATGGTCATAATCGATGGAAGGGAAGTGCTCTGACGCTGTTTTTCAAATACTGATTCCATGTTTATAGATATGTGGAGTAAGTTGGTGGGTCTTTGTTTATTTTCTGATGTTCTAGCGCTTGCGAGGTAGATGTCTTTACTCTGATCCAGTATTTGTCTTCTCCATTGTTTAGTGTCAAGCGCCATCTGCCATATTGTTTTTTGTCTTCTTTTCTCATTATAAAATGAATCGTTTTATTTCTCCATCGATGTTGGGTTTTTTCTTCCAGCAAGTATTCGAGTATTATTTCTGATCGCTGAGTTTAGTGTAAGGAATCGGATTACTGTGTGTGTTGCCTCAATCGAATATATGGTAGGAAATAGTGCGTGATCATTCCATTAAGGTTAATTGTTCCATCAGCATTTCGAACTTTATTGGTGTTCAGTTTTTCTTTGACTAGGTTTAGTGTTTATTTCATCATCGATGAAGTTTCCTCAGCTCGCAGTCGATTAGAGCAGAAGTCTCAGCAGGTAGGTTGGGTGATTGAATGTAATAGAAATTCGTTGTTATTGTTTCGATTTTACTATTACAGAGTCGAGTGCTAACTGTTCAAGTCCAGTTTATGGAGGTATCAACTGCTGTCTGATGCCTCCGGATTAAAAACCCTCTCTTCGAGTTGATAAACATATCAAGGCGCTTGCTGCTGGGCATTGCTTTGATCATCGCCTGATCTCTTTGCATCGGATTCCGGTTCTTTCGTTTCTCGGTGACTGATCGGTGTTTTGTTCTGAATGAGGATGTTGATGGGACTGATTTTTACGTTAGGCAATCCCTGGAGATGTGTCCTTGTGTTCCACATCTGAAACACTTCCCTGTCTTCCTGTATTCTTCTTTCTGCTCATCGCTAAGCTGTCCCAAGGGGAGGGTGCTGATGGTCCTAGTAGATCCAGATCGGTTCGTGTTTCGGTTAAAATTAGGACATGTTCCAGATCCTGTTCGTTTCCCAATGAGTCGCATAGTTTCCCATGCATTATGAAGGTTTTCTGCCTTGATGTAAACGTCTGTCATAGCAGTGTATCCTGCTAGACCCTCGAGAACCTTTTCGGCAATACTGTGAGGTAATCCCTTAACAAAGGCCTGTAATTGTGCGGTTAATCCTGTGAGTCCAGATGTTCCTATGTCGACTCGAAACTTTCGAATATATTCAGGGACAGTGATTTCACCTCCGACTCTAAGATTGGCTAAATTGTTCAGGGCCCTGACTGCACTGTTTACTTCTCCCCAATCGGTGAGGAATCTCTTTCTGAAGGCAGGGTAATCCTTCCAGTCTAATCCGGTTTCGTCATTCAATTCATCTCGAATAATTGCCTTCCAGTCATTTAATTCTGGTCCGAGACAGGCAAGTGTATATCTGATCTTTTTCTCGTGTTTCCCTTCGTAATTGTGGGGATTTAATTCAAGAGGTCTCAAAGCGAATCATGAAGGCGCGTGCTCGATCTTTTTTCCTGTGAATACTGTAATCGGTTGTGGTTTAATATCTCCTTTCGGGCAGTAGCTTTCAGTTTGCATTTCTGGTTCGGTTTTCGGGGTTCGGGTTCCTTTGGAGCTTGTTCTGGTTCTACTCGGATTCGACTGTTTTTTCTTCCCTTAATATTTTCCCCAAGGCTTCTCCGGGGTAAGCGTGTTGTATTCGTCTTCACTATCAAGATTGTATGCGTCACAGAATTTTTCCCACCAGGTTCGTTCTGGTTCCTCGGTAGGGGCAAAGTGTAATTGTCTTGGTACATCTTTCCCTTCGTTTACCCACTGTAACCAAAGATCTGCTGGTAGTGCGTCGTAATGGTCTCCTTCCTGTTCTTCTCCTTCAAAGAGTTCGATAGGTACTGGTGGATTCTGTTTCCTAGTTCCTGATAAATAGTGCCAACCCTCTCCGGTGGTCGATGGATAAACTTCTCATTTGTCTAAATAGTATTTCTGTCTGAAAAGAACAGATCCGTTCGGGGGCCTCTGATTAGAGGTTCGGGTTTCAATGGTGTATTACTTCAATACCTCGCTTGGAGGTTCGTTTGATGTGTGGATGCTAGTGTAGATACACTGAGCGGGTCCTGAGTTCCAATTTGTGTTAAGATCGATGTCCTCGACGCGATTCGTTCTAAGTCGACAGTGACAAACAGAGTCTCGGTCTGTTCCCAGTCTACTGGACAAAGGTTCCGACGTCTAGTCTGATGATGATGAAGGACAGAGGTGGACGAGCGCGACGATGAGAAGAGGAGCGCTCAAGGTCATTCAAAATGACGAGGGCAAGATTCGATTAAATTGGAACTAAAGAAAAGACAATACATGGGGGTTTATATATGTTTTTAGAGGACGATGAGACGGAAAAGGAAAAGAAGCTGTAACAACCTGAGAAAGGAAATATGAAGGTAGTTACGAAAGAGAAAGGCTGTCCATGCGCAGTAGATATGAGTTAAAAATAAGAAATGTCCGTTACGTTGCAATCATCACCGTAACAGGGATGCTGTGACTCGCCCTCACCAACTCACTCTTTCACTTCCTTACAGCGAGGCTGGCATCACAGTGTTTCATTAGCAAATGAATCTTTTCCAACTGCAAAACAATCTTTTCTGACTGCTATGTCACACCTCATTCCCAACCCCAATTGTGTTCCCTCCCACCATCTTCTGGGACATATTCACAAACAAATCGTGGACAACTGTACTAGTAGTGCAGGATCATTCACATCAAACAAATCAGATGGCATGTGAGATGTGTTCCTATCTCAATTGGGAACAGCGAGATGCTTTTGAGGTTTGAACACATGGTCAGGAAGGAGTTTTCGCAACAGCAGGACTTGTACCTGTTGTGTTCCATAGAAATGGTATCCAAGCACACTGTCAGAGCAGATGCTTCCACAAATACGACACCAATACCTGAACCCAATTTGATGATGACTCCCATACCCATGCTTTTCCCAGCAGTGCAACACTTTGCTGACAAAACCCAACCCACCATCTCACAGCAATTCAACATAGTCAAGTGACTGCTGTCTGCACTCTCCCAACTTCCAGATACACATTTAGCTACTTATTCAAATTCAAGGTTCCCAGCCTGTCATGCACTCTCCCTTTCACTCCCTTACAGTGAGGTTGGTGTTGCATTATTTCATTAACAAATCAATCTTTTCTGACAACAAATCAATCTTTTCCAACCACTAGGCATTCCCACCTTCCCAACCCTCATTGTGTTCTCTCCTTAGGACTTTGCAACTCCCACTCATTCCCTCTCCATTTTGCTTCCTTACAGTGAGGTCAGCATTGTGGTAGCTCATCCACAAATTCATGTTTTCCAAGTACCACTACTTACAGCAAGGTTTGTAGCATAAATTTATTTTGGCTGTTGTACTAACACCAGGAACAAATATTTTAGGCATGTACATGTGGCAGTAAGAATTAGATGAGATGTGCATGGACTTAACCAATCCACTGGTGAACCATATGCCAGTGGAGCAAACAGTCATAAATCTGTACAAGGGGGAAGGAGGGGCAGACATGCTGGGTCACAATCACCACATCTAGTATGTTGTCAGTACTAGATGATCTCAGTGCCATAGCAAATCATCAAGAAGAATACCTTTGGAGGCACTCATCCTCCTTGTTGTGCTTATTGACGCCCACAGCTGCCTTCTGGCCTGCCTGTCAGTTGTGGCCAATGACAGGAAATTTTTGCATGGTCATCCCAAGTTCCTTGATTACCATGTAAGTATGAGACATTAATTTGTATACTCTACTCTGGGAAGACCAAACAGAGTGGTAGCATACTTGCTGGTCTCACCTCCAGGTCTGTGACCATTGGTCACACTCTTCAGGTGCCATTATGGCTGTTGCACCTTCTGCCCTGCCACCTTCAGATGGCACCTGTGAGTGCACTGATTGTTGTAGCTGCTTCTGGATAGGCTGCCAAAAATTTTGAATCGTCATGTCCATAGCTACCAGCCTGTCAGCAACCAGATGTCTCCTGACAGCAACTCACTGCTCCCATTCAGATGCAATTAGATATCATAGATGCCACTTTGATGACACCTTTTTCCACATCTGCCACTGGTAATGCTCCGGCTTCCAGTTTCTGAGTGGGACTGGTAGGTCAGCAGCTGGCTCACCCTCATACCATTGCTTGAGGGCTCTTTGCCATTCTCCAGGCTGCAAGTCAGGAATGCGGACTGGCATGTTTGCAGGATGTGGTAAGATGTGTGTCATAGGCTTGCTTGAGCCTGTAAACATGGGAATAGGTGCATCAGCACCACTGGCAGTCAGAGGGTTAGTAATTGACATTGTGCCTGCCTGTACCAGGGAGGCCATGCAATCATGGTGCTCCAGGTGTGGGATTTTCAGACTTGGAGAGTGGTGACTGTTTGGTGTGTTGATGGCATCAATTATTGCTGTGCCCCATAATCTGACCTCAGCTGAAGTAGTGGGCTGCATGAGATGGTGCTCACCCATGAAACTGTCACTGGTGTCATTCAGGATGGGGCACAGGGCATCACTATAATCATTCTCACACTGCTGGAGTGAATTCATGAAGTATCTCATGAGCATGTCAACCTGCATCACATGTTTCAGCTGATCAAAGACATATCAGCTGTTGTCACTTATCCAACTCACCCATTCACCTGATGCCCATCCCCCCCACCACCTGATCTTGTTCAGTGACCACCTTTGCCCAATTGGTGCATGCATGAATCGGTACTGAACTCCTCCCCTCCTAAAGCAGTGAGTCAAGTAATGTTTTATCAGGCCAGCACCTGACATGAATTCATTGATAAGCTTCATGACCATGTTATGTGTCGTGTTGCACATTGGGTGGATGAGACCATTTGGTGCAATATAATGGAATACATAGCTGTCACTATTGAGGTCAGGGACACAAGCTTGGAGATGTCTAAGCCATGCCCACATGTGTGTGTACATATCCAATGCAATGATGTTCTGCTTGTAAATCTTGTAGGTGTTTCCTGGTTTTATGCTTCAGCTTCTCAGATGAACTGACCATCAGCACAGATGTACATACCTTCAAGTGGGCTATAATAACTCCCATCATGCTCATCCTGTCCACACACCTTCAACATCCAGCCCTTCCGATTCTCAAGGCTCACAGAAAAGTATGGGATGTTGTGTGGCTGCCAAAAGAGGCATTCTGTTATGTCACCAATCTTCAGCTTGCACAACTCAAAATTCCTGTCAGCATGAAAGCACTCTATGTAAGACATTTGTAGTAAGCAATTCATCCAGGCATGGCTCACCTTGTCCAGAGTGTGAAGCCACTTGACATGAAAGCCCACATCAAGCCATGCCTTGTGATGATGAATTGTATTTTTGGATCATCATATACCTGACCCAGCATGCATGGTGGGCACTGTGCTTTGGACCACTCTATCACTTTCATGAGCTCTTTGATTAGCATCACTTCTGCATGAGCTCTGTCATGTCCATCTGCATGGCCCTTCACCTTGACTGTTTTCAAGAATGATTTGATGCTTGGTGCTCATGCAGGGCAACCTCTCACTAATCCACTGCTCTCATCACATGAGTATTCTCCAGCAAAATGGGTGCCATCCCTGTTATAACAAGAGTATGGTTGAGTTTGCTGATGTTAGAAGGTCATTCCAACAATAACCTCAAGGTTTGAGATGAGAAGAGAAAGAGCAGAAGTTGCTGTGTGGTATGACACAAACAATTGTAAGGCTAAGGAGCACTACCTACTAACCTCCCCTTATATACCTTTAGCCTCATGTTCCCCATGAGTCGATCGTGTGACCTAACCCTCCTGTGGTTGTGTCTCTTATGTAATCAAAGAAATAAAGAAATTGTAACATAACCCCCTCTTCAAGGATCAGGTTCCACATGATCAGGATCCGTTTGTTCTGCTTCTCAGCAATTTCCTTTCCATTTCTGCCAATTGCATTCAAGTTTTTCCAGGTATTCACATTCAAACTTGCCATCTTCCCACTTGTATAATTTTTTGGATACCAGTGGCTGTGTATAGTTTAAATATGGTGCAAAGGATAACACTCATCCATGGAGCCTCCTCAGTGCCCCTGGTTGGATCAAAGGAAATCATTGATACACCTCTTGGCATGGTCACAGTTGTGCACCAGCTCCCAAGAAGCTTCTTCAAGCAGGTAATTCCTCCATTTCACTAAATATTCTAGCTGACCATGTCCTCATCAATTAATTTGACTATCCAGTATTTTTTCCACCTCGTAGTCACCAGTGGAGCTCTCTTTCTCCTGCTTCTTCTTCTTGCCTGCATCTTTGCTGGCTTGTACTGGAAAAGAAGGTGTGTGATACAGTTTCAGAAGTGACTCATTGAAAATGTTGTACACTTTCCAGGATCCAGGGATAAGGATTTGGTAAGCTGACAGTCCAACTTTTTCAAGAACTTTATAGGGTCCTAAAAACCTCTCACCCAGCTTTTTGGTTGGTCAAACAGTCAGCAAATGTTCAGTGTTTATGTAAACTAGGTCATCTTTTTTGTACAATATAGATGTCCTTTTTCTTTTATCATATTGTGATGCCATTGCTTCCTGAGCCTTTTTGAGAGCATTTTTAGCCTGATTCCAAACCTCCACTTGTCTTCCCATGAATTGAACCACTGCCTCTACTGTAATGTGACCAGTGTTGATTTCTGTCCCTTTATTTGGGTGACATCCATAATTCATGTAGAATGGGGAATACCCTGTTGCTGAGTGCTCCCAGTCATTATAGCAAAACTGGGCTATTGATAACCAATCACTCCAATCATCCTGGTTTTCATTTGCAAACATAGATAGCAACTGTTCTGCTATTTGGTTTACTCTTTCCATCTGTCCATCTGTCTGTGGATGAAATGCTGTAGTTGGGTTTCCTTTTATTCCCAATATTCCAAAGAGTTCCTTCATGAATTTTGATACAATTGTGGTCCTCAATCACTGATAATTTTCTCTGGTACTCCATGATTTTTGAAGATGTGATCTTGATACAAGGTGGCTACTCCTAACAATGTTATCATTGTATTGGTAGGTAGGAAGTATGCCATCTTGGAGAATCAATCTACTACTGTTAAAATCGCATTGTGTCCTTTTGACTCTGGTAAGGGTCCAATCAAGTCTATGGATATATGTTTCCAAGGAGTATCAGGTATCACATGTGGATTCAGCAGTGTGGCTTGTTTTTGTCTATCTGGTTTGACAGTTTGACAAGTTCTGCATCCTTGAATATATTTTTTAATGTCCTCTCCCATGTTGGGCCACCAATATCCTCAAGTTATTAATTCCAATGTTTTGGCTATTCCTGGGTGTCCCCAATTATGATGTATTTGAATCACTTCTTCACTCAATCATATTACTGCTGGTACATAAATTCTTCCCTTCCATGTTACCAGGTTCTGTTCCTTTTCATATTCACAGCCTTTTTTTTCTCTTTTAATCCTTTCTCTACTTGTTCATCCCATTGTCTTTTATTTACTTTTTTAATATCTTTTTCCAGTTTTTCTAATCTGATCTCACTCCTATCCCATTGTACAAATAATTCTTCTTTTAATAATATTACATCTTTGTTATCCCATTCCCCTTGTCCATATCCTGCTCTTCTTGATAATAGATCTGCCTTGGAATTTGACTTTCTGGACCTACATATGTTTTATTACAAAATTATATTCTTGTAAATCCATAACCCATCATGCCTGTCTATGATTTAGGTTTTGTGGTTTTCAGAAATATGTCAAATTCTGATGATCAGTTAAGATCTCAATTATCTCCTTTGCTCCTTTTAGATACTGTGACCATTTGTATAATGAGTGCATGACTGCAAGCATCTCTTTGTCATATATTTCATAATTTCTTTCTGCTTCATTTAAAGCTCGTGAAATAAACACAACCAGTCTCCATATGCCATTCTGCTGTTGAGATAATATTGATCCCAATGCAAAGTCTGATGCATCAGTTTCAATTCAAAACTGTCCTCCTTCGTCTGGTATTGCTAATACTGCTTCCTCTGCTATTCTTTCTTTTAATTTCCTCATTGCTTCCACCTGTCAAGGACCCCATTCCCAAACCTTCCAACAGACTCACAAAACAAATCCCTTGGTCCTACCACAGGCTGGGGTGATGTTCAACAATGCATCCATAAACTCATTGAAAATCATCAATATTGCCTGAAAGACATCTTCAATATGGACAAGACTGGGTTGTTTTATGCATAAGTAACCCCCTCCAATAGTTGTTTAATTTACTCACCACTGGGGTGGGCAGGATGCCACCTGATCATGGCCTCTTGGACCAGCCATTGTCAGGTGTCAAAGGAAACAAGAAACAGCTGACCTATGTGTTGACAGCAAATGCTGATGGAAGCAAGAAACTGCTGTTGTTTGTCATTGGCAAATTTGCAAAGCCTTGTGCATTTGAGAAGAAGTCAGGTGCTGAGCTTGGCTTTTATTATCATTGCAATGCAAAAGCATGGATGACAGCTCAGCTGTATCAAGAATGGATATGTGACTGGGATAAAAAGTTATGGTGGCAAGGTTGACACATCCTCTTGTTTCAAGACAATTTTAGTGGCCATATCATACCAGATGGCCTAACAAACATTCATGTTGAGAACTTCATGCCCAACCTCACTGCCCACATCCAGCCTAAGATGCTGGTATCATTTGCTGCTTCAAGGCACACTATCATGGCAAATTTATTGGCTGTGCAATTGATTGTTATGAGATGGGTATAACTCCCACTCTTATTTACAATATCAATCAGCTTGAGGGTATGTGCCTGGCTGACATTACATGGAACAAGGTTGACATGACAACAATTCAGAATTGCTGGTGCAAGGCTGGCATCTTGCCCAACACTATTCTCCAGCTATCAATGACAGTCACACCCTCAATACCCATTTTGTCACTTTTGAACTCAGATCGAGCTGACAACATTGCTGCATCCATTGAAATGGACATTTCTGACTCATTAAATGAGCTGGAGACACTTGGTGTATTGCAAAGCAGGAACAGGATGGATCTCAGTGAGTTACTGAACCCTATGTCAGAACAACAGCTTGTAGGAGATGTTTCTGAAGAAGAGATCTACAATACAGTTCAATGTTACAACCCATGTGAACATTGTCATTTTCTTATGTCAGCACCTTCCTTTTCTGACCACCTATGCATCGCCACCTCCTTTGTATGATTATGCAATGTCACCACTCACATAAGCATGACCCTTTTTACTTATGACATATGCCTATCTTTGTTTTGTTTCTATGATGTTGCTATGATATCACTAATGATGCATTATGATCTCATAGCCATGATATCATTCTCTAGTACATTCCTTACCTTTTACAGACAGTAGGTTCATGTATAAATACTAGAGTTTGTCTTAGGTCAAACCTTAAGTTCAACTTAGCTTGTAATACACAAGTTACATCTCTGGGAACTCCTAGTTCTGGTGAGATAGTCAAAGTTGTTGTTCAAGCACCCTCATCCACCTCACTCATCTCAAGCCTGAGTCTCCTTCATCAGACTTAGCACTGTCTACTCAATCGCATTTCGCCAGACTTCACCTTGTTATTGTCTCAGACAATCCTTGTGGCATAATGTCATTGATTAGATTTGATGACGACTCATCATCATAACAATTTAAGTCGAACTTACCAAGACAGCTCAAGTACCAGCTTGTTAGCACACAACTGTCAAACTTCCCAGACCAGTTGGTAACCAGACCCTATTCAAGATTTCAGGAGTATTCACCAGAGGAGCTCCACCACCCAATAAAGCTACTAGAGGGATCAGAGGAAACTACGTTCTTGACGGACTTCAGATCTACAAGGATACCCACAATCAGATCTGGAAATACAAATCAGACGATTCCTTCGTTGCACCCAGTAACTTCTGGACACCACAAAAAGAGAATCACCCACCCAACAGATCTCATAAATTCCAGAACCACTACTATCTCGAAGGAGTAGAAGTTGCATTTAACAGATCTAAATCACATTGGACCTATTTCTCTGAAGGGCAGGAAACCTACATAGAGGACAAAGCATTCCTAAGACCTTACTATGTACCTGGAGGGATCAATAATGTCCCTGAGCACCTCAGGACCGAATCTACTGGAGAATCTTCCAGCAGAAAGGGGAAATTCTGCACACCCAGTGACTCGGATTCAGACTCGCTCAAAGGAGCAGATCTAGAAGAATCCAGTGACCTATTTGAGACTGCCCCATTTAAATCGTTTCAACAGGACTCAGAAACTGTACAACCTAGTCCTTTACAGTTCATATCCTCAGTAGGAAACACACCGAAACCCCTTCTATCTTTAGACCTTGCACAGCCGATTGTTCCACCATTGCCGAAACAGGAACCACCACATGAACCGCCAAAAGAACCAACTCCACCACCAGCATCTCCATCAGAACCACCACCTACACCACCTACACCCAGTACGCCAGACGTAGACATGGCCAATGCACAAGCAGACAACAACCACAGCATCAAGGGTCCTATGCCCACTAAATTTGAAGGCAATTGAAAATTAGCTGAGCTATTTATAAATGATTGCGAGATGTTCTTTGTTTTTGAACACTGATTACAACACCAATCGGAAAAAGATCATCTTTGCATTCATGAATATAACAGGAAATGCAGCTCAGTGGAAGCTCGCTAAAATCAAGGACCTTAATGAACAACCCGACTGGGGAACATGGGCCACTTTCAAAGAAGTGTTCCTATCCAATTGGAAACAAGTGGACAGCCCTGGGAGAGCAATGACAGAGTTATACAAAATTGTGTGAATGCAAAAGAAGATGCCTATTTTAGCATATATGGATAAGTTCAAGGAACTGATCAAGAAGTCTAAAATTAGAGAAGAAGCTGCCATCACACCTCTATTCTCGGAAGGACTCCCCCCTGAATGTGTCCATCAGATCTTGATGCAGAACCCTGCAAATCTACAGGGATGGTATGACACAGCCCAATGCTATGCAAATGCCAAAAGCAGGCTAGGCATTTTAGCTGGACTATCTACAGCAGGGAATGAAAGACCTTCACCCAGACACAGAGATCCAGATGCTATGGATGTCAATGTGGTCATCATTGCCGCTCTTTCAAAAGAAGAAAGAGAGCGACATGTCAAAGAAGGACTGTGTTTCATATGTCACAAAGGGGGTCATCAATCATCTAAATGCCCCATGAGGAAGCCACACAAAGGGAACCAAAAAGAATGATTTAAGAAAGGAGTAAAGGAGTCACGACCCCGCCATCACATCAGAACCGCCTCCACAGAACTGGAGGGTGACAAGGCTGAGGGGAACGAAGAAGAGTTAGAAGACACCAATGAGGACACCACAATGATGGCCATCAGAGTCTTGATGGTGCATTTGTCTCCAGAAGATTGTCTCAATCTGCTAGCTGAACAGGATTTTTAACCAAGGGTCACACAACAGTGGATGTTGATCCTATTCCCTCGGATTCTATCTATATTTGCAGTGTAACAGTAAAATCTGTGACCAATAAGAAGATTTCCATCCCCATATCCATCAAGTCCAATAAACCCACTGAAACTGCCTTGGTTGACTGCAGAGCAGAAGGCCTGTTCATTGACACATCCATTGCCCATAAATGGAAGTGTGTACCACTCAGACAATCCATCAAAGTCAGGAATGTTGATGGATCAGAAAATGAAGCAGGAGAGATCACAGAAAGGTGTCTGGTCACCTTCAACATAAACAATAAAGTAATGACACACTGGTTCTGGGTGACATCATTAGGAGATCAGAACCTTATCTTGGGGCTGCCTTGGCTCAAGGAGCATAACCTGATAATAGATTGGTGCGAGAAAACTCTGGAATTCCATAATTCCAAAAAAGACAGTATCTGTGCACAAATACAGAGTCTTTGGGTCCAGATGGATCTACATATTTATGAGGCAAAATGCGATAAGGAAGCGATGGAGAGGGGTGGAAATCAAAGGGTAAGCTATTAGGATGAACCAAGAACAACAAATAGTGGAGCAACTGAAACATATCCTGTGCAGTCCACGTGACAACACTCTTCTGGGAAACCTGGGCCTCTGAAACGTTTTAGAAGGTGCCTGGAGTCATTAGGTAACTGGGGGTACCAAGGGCGACCAATGGGGAGCTGACAATAACACAACAAGTCCTAAACGAGAGGATCAAGGGGATAGATAAGCAAAAGTGCCAAGCACTCATGCACACTCTGGGTCTGGGGAGTACTCTTCAATAGAACAGTGTATGTCGCAATGCTGTCCGAGGGTGGGACTGACTGTTCTGGGCCTGTATGAGGGGCTCGAGGGGCTTTGATAGTCTCAATCAGCTTCGAAAGGCTTCAGACAAATCTTGTAGAAGATGTGGCAGAATATGACAACACTCTAGTCAAACAGTACACAATGTCACACAGTGGGACTGTCGCCCAGACAGAGGTCAGCTCACTGTATGTGGCTAAGGAATCAATTTCGGAAGTAGCGATCTGCAAATTCACCCCAGCACAACAGATGGAGCATCGCTATAAAGGTTTGGCAGTACCAAGCTCTGCTGAGGACATAAAGGTACCTCTCAAGTATTCAGAATGGAATTCTGTATTCGAAAAAGAAGCCTCAGAATGTTTTCCTGAGACAAGACCATGGGATCATGCCATTGAAATAAAAGAAGGATTTGTCCCTTGCAAATTGAAGATTTACAATCTGTCCCCATTAGAACAGAATTTGCTAGATGAATGGATTAAAGAACAACTCGCAAAGGGATATATCAAACAATCAAAATTGCCACAAGCATCGCCCTTCTTCTTTGTTCCTAAAAAGGATGGTAAAGCCCTGAGACTGTGTCAAGATTATCAGTACCTAAATGAATGGACTAAACCAAATTCATATCCTTTACCCCTGATCTCCAATCTCATGATCAAGCTAAAAGATGCACACTATTTTACGAAGCTCAATCTCAGATGGGGATACAACAATGTCCGGATCAAAGAAGGCAATGAATGGAAAGCCACTTTCATCACCAACAGAGGATTGTTTGAACCCACAGTAATGTTCTTTGGACTCTGAAACTTGCCAGCAATGTTTCAAGCAATGATGGATGATTATTTCAGAGACATGATTGACAAAGGATGGTTGGTCATCTACATGGATGACATCCTGATTTGTGCAAGCACAAAAGAAGAACTTGAGTCACAAACTAAATGCGTTCTGGAATGCTTACAACACCACAATCTTTTTCTAAAGTTGGAAAAATGTAAATTTGCCCAGGAAGAAGTGGAATTCCTTGGCATGATTGTATCCCACAATACAGTCAAAATGGACCTGATCAAATTAGCCGGAATTAGGGATTGGCCCATTCCTACTACAGTTAAACAAGTACACTCATTTTTAGGTTTTGGCAACTACTATCGCCACTTTATTGCTCATTTTGTGCACCTCGCAAAACCTTTGCATGATTTAACAAAAAAGAACAAAATTTAGGACTGGTCAGCAGAATGCCAAGTGTCATTTGACCTCCTAAAAGAACAATTTATGACCGCCCCTGTCTTAGCTATGCCAGACACAACAAAACCGTTTATTTTGGAAACTGATGCTTCCAAATGGGCTATAGGTGCTACCCTACTCCAAGCAGATAGCAACGGACAACTACACCCATGTGGATACCTCTCTCATGCATTAACTCCAACAGAATGCAATTGGCAAATCTATGACAGAGAGCTCTACACTATTATTCACACACTCAAAGAATGGAGATACCTCTTCCTTGGAGCACCCCATACCATTATCATTTGATGTGATCATAAAAAATTAACCTATTACCATGCTCCCCAACACTTGACAGCAAGACAAGCCCGTTGGTGGAATAATCTATCAAGATATAATCTCGAATTAATACATGTACCTGGTGCAAAACTGACACAAGCTGATGCCCTATCCCACTGCCCTGATCACGCTGCAGGAGAAGAAGACAACAAGAAAGTCACTATGCTTCCAGAACTATGTTCATCCATCCTCTCACTAGATCTTGGAAAGGATTATTAATAGCAATGCCACTGACATGTTTGTTTAACAACATCAACAGTCTTGCCAAAATACCCACCTCCATTTAGAAGCAATATCTCCAACTGGAAATTTGAAGGAGATCTATTATTATACAAAGGCATCACCTATGTGCCTGACGATCTTCGATCTTCGACTGACATCATCAAAGAATACCATGAATCACCAAGCGCAGGACACCCTGGCTTCTTTAAATGCTCACTCTATAAAAGCAGGTATTGGTGGCCTGGAATGACAGTGTTTATTGAGAATATACAGATGGCTGTGGCACAGCCAAACAGATGAAACCAATACTCATCCCACTGCACGCCTTTGACACCTATCATTCCCCATGCCCAATGGCCTTTTCACAGATACTATGGATTTCATCACCAACTTGCCCTTTCGGACAGTTTATGATCTTCTTGTCTGGTTGATCAAGGCTTACAAAGGGGGTAGTTCTATCACCTTGCCATAAAACAATTACCACCAAACAAACAGCAATGCTATACATCAAAGAAGTATTTAAATGCTTTGGCCTCCCTGACGTCATGATCTCAGATTGTGGACTGCAATTTGCCACAAAAGTCTTTAAGGAGATAACAAGTCTGCTCAAGATCAAACATTGCATGAGCACAGCATTTCATCCGCAGACTGATGGACAGTCTGAATGCCTAAATCAGGAACTTGAAATCTATCTCTGCATATTCTGCGCCTATGACATAGCCAACTGGAGCAGAATTCTACCTATTGCCAAATTTGCGCATAATTAACACACCCATCAAGAGCTGAAACAAACACTGTTTCACCTTATGTATGGAACAGACCCTGTAGCACTACCAGAAGTAGTAAAACACACTGATGCACCCACTGCAGATGCACATCTGAAACAGCTACACAAAGCAAGAGAAGAAGCACTAGCTGCACATGAATTAGCACATCTAAAAATGACACAATGCACCATGCGCCACTCTAAAACCTTCAAGGAAGGTGACAAAGTATGGTTAGATTCCAGGAATCTCCAAATACCATATGAAACACAAAAACTCGCCCCTAAATGGGAAGGACCGTTCTCTATAGAAAAAGTTCTAGGACCAGTGACATACAGACTAAAATTACCAAGCCAATGGCAAATTCATCCAGTGTTTCATGCAGCACTCCTTATGCCTTACAAGGAAACCGATGCACATGGACCAAATGAAACAAGACCACCTGACCTCATCAATGGACAAGAAGAGTATGAAGTTGAAGCGATCATCACGCTGTAACGGATCGATTCCGGCTATGCTGGAATCGATGCCCAGTGCTCACCAGAGTACTACCTTGGATGTCACACCTCACAGTGCCCTTCTTGGAAGCCACCAAGCCTTGATGAGCCCAACCAATGCCATCACTTCCATCTTGGAACCCTCTCGGAGCCCCTCGGAACCCCTCGGACCCCAGGCACCACCTCGGAACCTCAGTTACATACTTACCGAGCACTGCATGTATGCCACAAGGCAGTAGATACAAAAACCATGTAGTAGGTAGTGGAATACATCATCTTCCCTTCACCCCAAAACCACCGTTAGAGCCAGAGCGAGCACTGCGCAGCACTGGGCAATGCCTTTTGGTGTCGCCAAACTCCCTTCAGCACTTTCCCGCGACCTCGGAGGCTAGCCAAGCTAACTTCTGCTTTGTTGTTTCAACACATCGCAAGAAAGGAAACTCGTATCAATATCTCATCAAATGGAAAGGTTATGACATGTCACATAACACTTGGGAACCTGAACACAACTTGACAAATGCGGAAGAACTTCTAGAGACATATAAAAGCAGAAGACGACTCCACTAGCCCCAGCAATCTTTGCATTGCTAAACCAGCTGAAACTATATGTCTTCTCGCTCCTCCTTGCCCATTGCACATATCTACTCTACCTACCATGCAGTCGATGAGCAAGGACGATCCCTTAACCCTTTCATCACTAGGCTCACCACTACACCCCCAGGCTTATTGATCCACATGATGACACCCCTTCTGACTTCGACCCTAACAACATTGTGCCGGAGTCACATATCCCACAGACCAATGACCCTTGTAGTCCCACTATGCCAATGCCCACCTTGACCACCACCACCCAAGTCTCCTCCTCACCCATGTGAGAAGATATACCAACAGGAGCTATGTGATCAGATCTTAGTAATGTGGTACCTGAGAGTCATCAGGGACATGTTCCATCAGATGCTCCGATGGATACCAAAGATGGCACCTGGGACAGTCCAGCAGATGGCAGCAAAACTACCAGCAGTAGCCAAATGGATATTCTATATCAGACAGAAGCTAGAGGTCCACAAACCGTTCCAACTCGAGGAACTCATGGATTTTCAGGAGCATTTATCTCTTGTTCTACCTATCCACAAATACTTGGTCGAATTAGGAGAACCTGTGCTTTTACCAGGATCAAACTGGATCAAGCAATCATTGTTCATCTTGCACAAGTCTGGAGAATACTTTCCAGTGAACCACATGCTGTCGCCATCAGACAGATTGCCATTGAGCACACAAACTTCGACTGTACTCACCTTGTCGAAACTTTCATCAACATCAACCACCTAGTGTGGGAACTCACTGAATCCATCCAGATCAACCTCAATCAGCTTGCCCTGGATCTCCTCCACCACCTATTAATAACTGACATTGAACGGTACATCATTAGCACCATCAAGCTCATTTGAGCTAACCACATATGCATCCTCCCTCAAACTAATGATGTCAGGAACTTGATCAAGATCAACTCCTGGTTCAATCCCATTTACTGCGTCCCTAACTGACATGAGATCATCAATATCTCTGACAAAATTCAAGATCAGATTGGCAACATCCTTGGACAAATTGAAGAAGCAAAGAACAAGACCCTGGCTGCTTCCAGCTTAGTCAATGACAAATTCCCACCAAGGCCGACCACCACACCACACACTATCCTTAATGGAGACAAAACACAAGTAGTAGTTCAGACACTTGCTGAACTCAACTCTACTGTGCCACTTATGATGAGGACCCCTCTCACAACAAGGCAACCCAAAGGATCCACATCCTCCACTATACCCATTAACCCTCCAATCATCTTCACATCCATCAATCCCACCACTCTGCCAAGACAAAGAGGAAATGTGCCCACCACGCCACAGGCACCACGAAAACAGCCACACCACCCTCAATGCCTGATCTGTAATTCCCAAGGACACTTGACATCACAGCATGTCCCTAGCCGAGTCATCCTCCCTAGACCCATCAGCAACTGAACCGCTGATGCCGGATCAACCCCTGGACCATCAGCATGCCTCAAATGTCAGCAACCACCTCACCCTTTGCACCCACCTCCTACTTGCCCACACACTACCTGCTGAATGTGCCAAGGATATCAACAAGGAACCCACCCTGGTACTGTTACTTTCAATAATGATGATGAACACCATGCCTGGTTTAATAACCGAAATCACCCAGACAGTGATGATGAAGAATTCCGCCTCGGAAAGCCAGCCTGGTGGACTGAAACCGAATTTAATAACATCAAGTAAGCCCTCAACTTTGTTTTCATTTTGTATTATATTGGATTAGTACTTGTGGACAAGTTCTCTAAAGGAGAGCTAGTGTTACAACCCATGTGAACATTTTCATTTTCTTATGTCAGCACCTTCCTTTTCTGACCACCTATGCATTGCCACCTCCTTTGTATGATTATGCAATGTCACCACTCACATAAGCATGACCCTTTTTACTTATGACATATGCCTACCTTTGTTTCATTTCTATGACGTCACTATGATATCACTAATGATGCATTATGATCTCATAGCCATGATATCATTCTCTAGTACATTCCTTACCTTTTACAGACAGTAGGTTCATGTATAAATACTAGAGTTTGTCTTAGGTCAAACCTTAAGTTCAACTTAGCTTGTAATACACAAGTTACATCTCTGGGAACTCCTAGTTCTGGTGAGATAGTCAAAGTTGTTGTTCAAGCGCTCTCATCCGCCTCACTCGTCTCAAGCCTGAGTCTCCTTTGTCAGACTTAGCGCTGTCTACTCAATCGCATTTTGCCAGACTTCAATTTGTTATTGTCTCAGACAATCCTCATGGCATAATGTCATTGATTAGATTGGACGACAACTTGTCATCATAACATTCAAAAGACACGAAAGGCAAAAGAGATGATGGAAATTAATGGTGGGGATGATGTTGTTGAGGGGGATGAGATTGATGAGATTGATAAGAAGCTGACATGCAAAGAGGCACTTGCAGCTGCATCTGTCCTCCAAAAGTACATTGTGGTGTAACAACAAAGCAGAGGCTAGCTTGGCTAGCCTCCGAGGTTGTGAGGAAGTGCCAAAATGAGTTTGGCAACACCAAAAGGCATTGCCCAGTGCTGTGCAGTGCTCACTCTGGCTCTCAAATAAAAGTGGGGGTCAAGGGAAGGTGTATTTGACTACCTACTACACACTTTATGTATCTACTGCCTTGCAGTGTACATGTGGCACTCGGTAGGTATGTAACCAAGGTTCCAAGGTGGTGCCTGGGGTCCGAGGGGTTCTGAGGGGTTCCGAGAGGGTCTGAGAGGGAAGCGATGGTGTTGATTGAGCTTGTCAAGGCTCACTGGCTTCTGAGGAGGGTGTTGTGAGGTGTGATGTCCAAGGTGGTATTCTGGTGAGCACTGGGCATCAATTCCAGCATAGCCAGAATTGATCCGTTACAGCAGACATGGACAAGCCATTTGCACAAAAGCTAGAAATCCACCTTGCAAGCTTTGGATGGAAAACACACTTGGAACAGACTCAGACCATGCAGCCAACTTACATTACTGATTATTTCACTCCCACTCATCCATAGTTGCTCAATGATACCATTACATTAATACCACACTAATTTTTCGACTTTTTGAAGACCTCTCCAATAGCCTATACTTGGTGATAACCCATAACTTTCACTGTCCACAGACTGGCATGGGTTATTGCAGAGTTGACTGTAAATGGTTTTCAGGTTTTTGCATCATGTACACTTGAAGTTTCAAGATGCAGTAGCATCAGCAAAACATCAAAATTGGCTTTTGCTGTTTTGACTTTCATGTGCTCCCTTCTTTCAACTTCAGCTTTGATTAACATCCCTTTTGTAGTTTTAGCTTTTGCTAGGTGAATGCTTAAATAACAGAAGCATTTCTAATTATCAACACCACTGCAGCTGTACTGTGTGTTACATTCCACTAGTTACTACATGTCATTATAACTCCTTGATCTTCTGATACATGAATTGGATTTTCTCTGTTCTATCAAGTGGCAAAGTATCAGAAGTGATTTGAGCCTTGAGTTTCTCCACATAATCCTGGCCTTTAAATTGTTCAAGAGTAACCTTCAGAGACTCTTTAAGAGGCTTTCCTGTCCAAAAAGATTTCCTTGCAATGATAATCATTGCTTGGACATTTTAAGACTTTATACTATTAAAAGATAAGAACACATACCTGCCACAATCTGACAATCTGTAGGTTTGGTAATGTGATGTCAGTCCTTAGCTGAGCAAGGAAACAAATTGCTTACATTACCAGCAAATTGATTATTATTTCAACTCTCCAAAGAGCCAGGAGATCTTTCTGATGATCTGCTAGACATTTGACATTGCCAGAAAATGAAGTTATCCATACCAGCTGCTAGATTGATTAGTGTGATGTAATCTATACAAAGCACTGATGACTTACCTAAAGTAATGAAGGGCAATGTCTGGTGAGAGAAGAACTACTTACAATCTGCACATATACATGTATGTAAGAGAAGTGCACACCAACACTATGCTCACTCACACTCTGTTGGCCATGACATCAGATAGATCACATGAATGAAGCCTCACTCACTTGCTGTTGGTTGTGGCATCAGATCACATGAATGAAGACAGCTGCAGTCTCACTCACATCCTGTTGGTCATGGCATCAGATCCCATGAAAGAAGAGAACTGCAGTCTCACTCACTCTCTGTTGGTCATGGCATCAGATCCCATGAAAGAAGAGAACTGCAGTCTCACTCACTAACTGTTGGTCATGGCATCAGATCCCATGAAAGAAGAGAACTGCAGTCTCACTCACTCCCTGTTGGTCATGGCATCAGATCCCATGAAAGAAGAGAACTGCAGTCTCACTCACTCTCTGTTGGTCATGCATCAGATCCCATGGAAAGAAGAGAACTGCAGTCTCCACTCACTCTCTGTTGGTCAGGCATCAGATCCATTGAAAAGAGAGAACTGCAGTCTCACTCACTAACTGTTGGTCATGGCATCAGATCCCATGGAAAGAAGAGAACTGCAGTCTCACTCACTTCCTGTTGGTCATGGCATCAGATCCCATGAAGAAGAGAACTGCAGTCTCACTCACTTCCTGTTGGTCCATGGCATCAGATCCCATGAAAGAAGAGAACTGCAGTCCCACTCACTCTCTGTTGGTCATGGCATCAGATCCCATGAAAGAAGAGAACTGCAGTCTCACTCACTAACTGTTGGTCATGGCATCAGATCCCATGAAAGAAGAGAACTGCAGTCTCACTCACATACTGTTGGTCATGAATCCCATGAATGAAAAAACTGCAGTATCACTCACATGCTGTTGGTGATGCCATCACAATAAACTGTATCCACAAATAGCATCACTACGTACATACTGTTCATGTTCAATTTGTCAAATTCCATCTTTCAGTAAATGGATCCCTACTTTCTGTAAAATCTATATCAACCATTGCCCAGTTCATAGTCATAAAACATACATAATGCTCTCCCTGTGCAGACCTTATACTTATTCTATGTCAAATCCATCATAACATGTGCACATACCAAAAATGGGACATTTTCTGATACAACCCATAACTACTGCACCACTGGAAGCGCTAAGAGTGTATGAGATGAGTAACGACAACTTAAATATATATTCTCACTCGGAATCATATAAGAGATATGATCTCAATACAAATTATAGTTGATACAGATATTGAGATAAACGTAAGAATCTTTCCTACTCACTATCTTGATTTACTCATAACTACACAGAAGTCTATATTTGGTCTACTCATAACAAAATTATCTCATGGTTTTATTCCTGCTTGTGAGTAACCTTATGTCTTATCCAGCCTGATCTAATCATTTTGTCCTAAGTGTGTTCTATAATCTACATCGGGGCATCAGCATAATATTATAAATTCTCTGTTTAATTCAGCGAGACAAAATGATTTATATACTTAACATGGCTGGTAAATTAAATAACTTGAGATCTTAAAAAAAATTATGTACCGAAAGTTTATTCGATGATTCACGATATTACGATAAAGAAGAAATATATAAGATCATTCATTAATAAATAAGAGAGACCTCAATTGAATTTATATACATAATAACAGTGTCACGTCTCTACTCTGCTCAGTATATCAAACTTGACTCATATTGGATGATGAGCTATACTACGACACTATGTCATATCACCTTTATAATAGTGAGAAACCACAACCTGCGAGAACTAACATAAATCAATTAAGTATATTGCAGCATATATAAATCTTCTCAATCTATTGAAGTAGCGCCGTAACGTTAAATCTCTCTGGCATTCAGTGCTCATCAGAGGATAATTGAATATGATCATCGCAAACACTTTGAGTACAACATCTGACATGGATTCACCTTGACTTTGAATAATAGTCGATATCTATAAATAATGTTATCTAATATATGTAATATAATTTATGTCCACCAATATATGGAACATGATTAAAAAATTATCTCTCGATATGTACTAACATCTAATTATACAGCAAGTATTAATAAGCTTCATCGCTATTATCAGTTAGTAACATCAATAGAATGTTACTCAGGATAATTCATGTCTAATGTACCACATAAAGGTGTATTATGGATAACTATATAGAAAATTGTGGCAACAAATACACCCACCTATCTATAGCCATATGTATCTCTATCAATAACTCTCACAAAAGAATATCTGATCTAATCATTCAATGCGACTTACGTTGTTAAGATAAGAGGTGACATTGGAACGAGTATCTCACATTCATGAAGTAACTAAGAGCTTTTCCTCACGATACCATATGTCCAAATCAATAGTAGTACAATCATCAAACAAGGCATGAAATGAAATATAAGCGGCTAGCAAGAGTGAGAGAGAGATAAGGATTAGAAAAAAACTACCGAGATATCATACTAAGCCAAAATATATCTCCTCTCAACTCCTGTATTACTCACAATATTATGTCTCAGTTCTAAAGAGCTACAAATGAAACTCCTAGTATATCTCTATTACCATTATCTCCAAATATATATATATTGAAGAATTAATAGGAATATTTTAATCCTTTTCAATAACTTAGGACCTTAAGGCTTAGGTTATTATTAAATAAATAAATTAATTTTAAGATTTAAAATTAATTTAATAAACCCCCGACTTCTATTATATACCTAAGCCTGTAAACCTTTATAATCAATTTCTAGCTAATCACACACTATTAGTTCTACTTAAATCAAAACTCAAACTATAATTCACGAAACATCATTAGTAGTTAAGAATGAAAGTATAGCAGAATACATAAATAAAACTAATGGAATTTATTACATGGTATGTATCTATGTATCTCTCTAGTTTAGTATTGGGTTTCTGGATTGCTCTCAATAATATCATGATACTAAACATCACAAGAACTATAAAATCAGTGAGCATAGACGGTAAAAACATCAAAATTACTACCCTTATAATAATATATGTCAACCTCATACAAGCATGGTCAAATGCTGAACAATATCTGCTTAAAGTAGTAGCATATCGTGAATTAACCCGTAAAATCTCGCTACTATATGAACGCTATGGAAAATATTAAACATTGGGCTTCAGAAACGTATACAGAAGAGACGATTAAGACATCCATATATCATGTCAGCTGCAATAACAGAAAGGGACAATTCAGATAGCTATATAGTTGACTAACCTCATACTCCTCAATATTCTGTCGTCTTGCACTGTAATTAGCTCTGAAATCAATGATAGTATTACAATATGAATGGTCACTGTAAAACAGGCTCTGTTTGACATCGGCAACAGCTCAGGTCTGCACTGGATAATGATTACGGCCTCAGAGGCTGACCAGTGGTAATCGACCATGTGCCTCACTCGGCGGAAGGAGACACCTTGAACGTTGTCTTCTGACATGACTAGTCAAAGAGGGATACTCTAGGAATCGGACTGCGATGACTTCCCGACGAGGTGATGGACAAGACTTTGAGGCGCCGCCTCAAAACCATTCTCTCCAGAGTAGCTGCCGCCCGTCTCCCTCGGAGTACCGAAAGGATCCAGAGCGAATGAGGTTAAAAGGCGCCATGACCCCAGTAACTTGGCAGCTTTTCTGCTTGGCTTTGTTCGGCAGATCGAACGTCCGCATTGAAAAATGTGGTATCTCTCCTCAAACCTTACACATCCCCTCTCTCCCATAATTTCCCAAAACATGCCAGTCCAATACCACCCTCTGGGATCCACCTGTTCTCGCAAAATGCCCTTTTCCCCTAACACACTTTTTTTTTTTTGCTTTTTATTTCTCTCCTCTCAACAATCCTATGAAAACACAAACTGGTATATCAATTAATACTAACATACATCGCCAGACTCAACATTATCCCCTATTTTCCTATTATTTATCTTTCTTAAATCTCTCATACTACACATCTTCCAATAGATATGATGCATACCTGGTTTTATATAGATCACACAAACACTCTCTGATGTCGTATATATTTATGTCTATGTGTGTGGTTTGTGTATGTGGTGTTGGTTGTTTGGAGAAAGTAATGGTATTGAATTGGGTGGGTTGCGGTTGTATGTGGCAATGAAGTGTGTGCGTGAATAATTCGTGCGATGCTTTTTATCAATGAGCAGTGAGGGTATAGAGCTCCGATTGATTCAGCACCTCAAAGTCGGTGGTCGTTATCGTCTCCTGTGTTGTTGTTTGCAGTAATGACTGACGTTGTTAGTGGGCGATAAGTGGGGACGCGGCAAACAGCGTCAATTAGGACAAGTGCTGCCGGGTGGGTTTGCTTCGCTTGAATGCAT
>JAENRT010000010.1:267740-384936 GCA_032173475.1 Amanita phalloides | reverse complement strand
ATTTAAAGATTGCGTCAATAACTTGTGGGTTGACGAGAGTTACCTTCTGCTGTCCATGAATGGCATGTATCACTTCCATGCATCTACTGCAGCAACACTGCATTCTGGAACATTATTTATTAACAGATGTCACAAGCTGGAAAAGTGTCTCACAGACAAATATGGCAGGCCTTTGTTCAGGAATCAATAAGATTCATGGCATCCATGTCAGACATCAACTTGACCTTGAGAGACAATCTTGCCATTGATGAAGTGACAAAGGAAGCATTTCATGTGCTGGGAGAGGGTGGTATGATCAGAGCTGCTAATGAGCATGCCTGTGATGAATGCACACAGAAATACAGAAGAACAAACCAGGCAGTAGACAATGATAACTCAGCTATGATTGGAATAGATGATGCAACCACTATGATTGCCAGAAGAAACAAGAAGTTGAAGAGACCAATCCCAATAAGATGCGTTGTAATGGATGAATTGTCCATGGACACACAAATATGTGCATTACCCTGGAATGTACATCAGAGCTGGTGAATGCACGTGAGGGGTATATTGTGCCATTACATGAAGATATGTTGGAGCAAGGTGTCATGTTGCTGATTGTGGAAATATCAAGTGCACGGGCACATTGCGCTGTCAAATTCACCAGGGTAAATGGAACCATTTGCAAGAAATAGTGACAGAGGAGCTTAAAGTGGATATAAGAGAGCACTTAGGTGGTCCAGTGATAATCAACAGTCCAAACAAGTGCAACAAGCCACATGATGAGGAACCTGAACAACAAGAGAGGCAGAGATGCATTTGTGCCAGCAAGATTTATGTGTGGAGACAATATGCTGCCTCCAGTGTGTTGTAGTGGCATGGGCCAAATTTGCAATAAGGCTGAGTCACCAACTAATATTCTGAGGTTCCTAGAGCATGTCTACCCAATGGATGATTCAAGGCCTGATTATATTTGCATTGATAAGGCATGTCTTGTACTCAGATCTAGTATTGCCAATGGTAGCTGGCAGAGATGGAGTCAGACAAGTAGATTTATTGTTGACTCCTATCACTACACAAATCACCAGGCAACAGACACACTCTGCCGCACATGGTGTAATCCTGCACCATTAAATGGTTCAGCCCCAAATCTGGTTGTCACTGACACAAACAATGATGGGGAGGTTTATCAGAAGCGTGCATTTAATACCCAGGCCTGTGAGCAATTAAATGCATGGTTAGGTGGCTTTGAATCGATTTTGAAAAGGATGACACCAGGAAACTTTAATTGGTTACTACATACAATGCTATCCTATCATACTGTGCATGTGGTGAAAAGGCAAAAGTATTCTCAGAAGGACTCTATGAGGTGAAACGTATTGATGATACTGATGATACTGTGATAGTGGTGACAGTGGAAATAGTCAGACATGTTACTTCATTATATACACATGTCATATTGCAATTTTACTCAGATGTGTGTAGTATTCATGTAAATAAGTGGAAAATTGCATATACACAAGTACACTCCCTGTAACCATGTATTGATTAGACTAGACAGACACTGAATTATGTCACCATCATACATGAAATGAGAAAGAGACAAGCCATATTTGCACATATTGATTAATAATACATCATCATTCCATGCTATTCCGCACAGATTCCGCATTATTCCACGGATTCCATGGATTCCATGCGGAATGGGGGGGGCAGTGAAAAGTACTGCTGCTGGGAACTTTAACTGGTTCTTGCATGCAATGCTTTTCTACCACACCAGGCATGTTATTCATAGACAGGAATCAAAAACAGAAGACAAGGAAGGGGATGATGAGAATGCAGGAAGGCAGGAAGAACATCAAGGAGAGGATGGAAGATTGGATAATGACCAAGGTGCATAGCTTAATTGTAGTGCTAACAGAGACACCATATGTTGATATTGTTCCCTGATGACATGAATAGAACTGGTCCTGGAGTCCTGGTTGGGTCTTACATCTTGTGCACCAAAAACATCAGGATTAAATCAGGAGTGCTGGATGGGTCTTGCACAGAAAACACCAGGACTGAACCAGGAGCCTGGTACTAAAATAAGTTATAGGGCACATAGTCTGGTTGTGCAGATGGCTGGTATGGCAATAATGATGACCTTTTGTTGTTCCTCAGTAATGGACATAAGTAACAATTTACTGATAAAACAGGGACCCAGAACTCAAACAGTGATTACCAGATGGCTGGTATGGCAATTATTATGACCTTTTGTTTTTCCTCTGTTGGGAGTTGCATGTCTGTTAATGAAAAATGGGGAGAGTTGTTTGTGTAGGGAAGTTAATTTGACCATGGGAAAAGATTAGGCTAGTGTGGGAATTCATACAGAAAGTTGGCCCTTCTGTGGGAATATTATATAGTGTATTTAAAGTAGGTAGTATAAAAGTACTGAATATAGGTTAGTGACCATGGTGGCAGTGTAATTGACCAGGACTGGGCCAGGACAATGGCAAGTTTTACTGTTATTTGCATGGTGGGGTAGTGTAATATGGCTGTTTACTGTTATTTACATGGTAGGGATGTAAATTACTGAATATCTTCACTGGTTGACATGACCAGGACTGCACCAGGACTGAACCAGGAGTCCTGGTAAGGTCCAGTGTCCTTGGTCCCCAGAATTCCAGGACTAGCCAGGACTCCTGGTAAGTCCCGGGAATTCCCAGGAGTCCACCAGAACATGTGGGGCAGTGTAAAGTACTGCATAGCATCACATCAAAAACAAACACTGCCAACATAAAAATGTATAAAATGAGCCCACAATTAGGGGTACATAGCAAATTAAGATTTATGTAATTTGAAGGTGTTACCATGGAGATATACTTAATATATTATGGCGTGTAGTAACATAGCATCACACCCAGGAACAAACATGGCCAAGTGTCAGTAAATGAAATGACACCAAATAGAGGGCTACACAAGGGAATTAAAAGTATGTGACTTCAAGGTGTTACCATGGGATGATAGTCAGCAAATTAATGTTATAATAGAGTGGAAACAATTAGTTTGAGATTGGGCTGGATTATGCTTCAGAGTCCAAGCTCACTCTGAGTTGAGGTTGAGTGAGTGATAAAAGTTCCAAGCTCGGACTGGGCTCAGAGTCCACTCGGAGTCACTCGGATCCTGTTGCTAATTTAGACTACTCAGAGTCAACTAGGACTGGACTCAGATTCACTTGAAACCTCAGACTGAGCTCGGATTCCACTCATAGGGGGGGGGAGTGTAAACTGCTGAAACAGGAACTATGCAACCAGATACTAGTCATGTGGTACCTGAGAGTCATCAGGGACATGTTCCATCAGACACTCCAATGGATACTGAAGATGGCACCCAAAACAGTCCAGCAGATGGCAGCCAAGCTACCAGATGTAGCAGAATGAATATTCTACATCAGACAGAAGCTAGAAGTCCACAAACTGTTCCAACTTGAGGAACTCATGAATTTTCAGGAGCATTTATCACTTGTTCTACCTAACCACAAATACTTGGTCAAATTAGGAGAACCTGCACTTTTGCCCAGATCAAATTGGATCAAGCAATCATTGTTCATCTTGCACAAGTCTGGAGAATGTTACAACCTATGTAAACATTTTCATTTTCTTATGTCAGCACCTTCCTTTCCTGAACGTCTATGCATTGCCACCTCTTTTCTATGATTATGCAATGTCACCACTCACATAAGTGTGACCCTTTTCATCTATGACATATGCTTACCTTTGTTTCATTTCTATGACCTCACTATGATATCATTCTCTAGCACATTCCTTACCTTTTACAGACAGTAGGTTTAGATACAGTGAGGGACAAAACTGTTGCAATGTTTTGAACTTTTGAACTAATTTGTTAATAACTCAGGCAGAATTGATCAAAATGGTTTGAAACTCATAAACAGGGTAGATATATATGTAATCAATCCATAAATAGAAGTACATTATGTAATACTATGCCATACTTTATATAGAGCCACTTTAGTAAGCCTGATGCATTGCAACAGTTTTGTCCCTGATGTATTGGAGTGGAGTGCTGTAAAAGCCACCTGACCTTGTTGATTCTGCCAAATAAGGCCAAATAAAGTCATGTGATGGTTCATTGAAATGTATAAAGGTCCTGCAACACTCCTTGCTCTTCCTTCCACTATGAGATCTCTTTGCCCTACTCTTTGCAACCACAACCTCTCCTTGCTTGACAAGGGTTGCTCAGCACACAAAATCTCCTCTTCACACTAGTACTATCTCCAGACTATGCTCCAAACATTGTTCCACCCTCTCCAAGTCAGCTGGAGGTCATCCACCAAAGCTCCCCCCCTCCAATATATGACAGGCTGTATGCTTAATCACCACTTGAAAGGCAGAAATTGCTGTTCAGGTCTCCAGTATCACCAACCAGCATGTACCACTTAAAACCACTGCTAGGCAGCTAAAGATGACTGTGATGAAAGCTGTAGTGAAGAAGAAAAGGCCACTTCTTGGCCAGGAACATCAGAAGGAGAGGTTGGGCTGGGCATTGGCACATAGGGACTGGACTGTGGAGGACTGGAACAGGGTTATAGGGTCAGACAAGACAAAGATCAATAGGTTAGGGTCAGATGGGAAGAAGTGGACATGGAAAAAAGCAGGGGAGGGGCTCAGTGACAGGATGGTAGAAGGAACACTGAAGTTTGGAGGAGGTTCTGGGATGTTATGGGAATGTATGACATGGGATGTGTGGGGAATGCATGCAAAATTGATGGAGGATGGATGGGACTTTATGTTCCATTTTGGAGATGAACTACAGGGAACCATGGAATATCATGTAAAAACCCAAATGATATCAGCTTTCAACAGGATAATGACCCCAAGCACAATTGTCACAAAGCCACCAACTGGTTTAGGAGATTCTTCCATGCCAGCAGAATCTCCAAACATGAATCCATTGAACATCTCTGAGTCACCTCAGAGAAGGCTGGGAGAGCATGAAAAGATACCTGGTAGATGTTGGAGCTTTGGGAGAGAATACCAAAGAGAATGGAGGACATTCCAAAGGAAGTGTGTCAGAATCTGATAGAAAAGTATGCCTAGGAGGTTGAAGCTTGTTAAAAGCCAATGGAGGATATACAAGTGCTAGTAATATCCATTTCCTATATTTTAATGATAGGGACAAAACTGTTGCAATGCATCTGGCTTACTGATCAGAGTCTATATAAGGAATGACATTGTGTTACATAATTTGGTCCTATTCATAGATTGGTTATATATATATCTTCCCTGTTTATGAGTTTCAGATCCACAGAACTGGAGGGTGATGAGGCTGAGGGGAATGAAGAAGAGTTAGAAGACACCAATGAGGACACTACAATGATGGCCATCAGAGTCTTGATGGCACATTTGTCTCCAGAAGATTGTCTCAATCTGCTAGCTGAACAGGATTTTTAACCAAGGGTCACACAACAGTGGATGTTGATCCCATTCCCTTGGACTCTATCTATATTTGTGGTGTAACAACAAAGCTGAGGCTAGCGGCTAGCCTCCAAGGTCACAGGAAAGTGCTGAGTGAGTTTGGCGGCACCGAGAGGCATTGCCCAGTGCTGCACAGTGCTCGCTCTGGCTCTTAAATGAAAGTGGGGGTCAAGGGAAGGTTGATATTCAACTACCTACTACACATTTTATGTATCTACAGCCTTGGGCATACATGCAGCACTCAGTAGGTATGTAACCAAGGTTCCAAGGTGGTGCCTGGGGTCCGAGGGGTTCTGAGGGGTTCTGAGAGGGTTCTGAGAGGGTCTGAGAGGGAAGCAATGGTGTCAATTGAGCTTGTCATGGCTTGCTGGCTTCCAAGAAGGGTGTTGTAAGGTGTGACATCCAAGGTGGTATTCTGGTGAGCACTGGGCATTGATTCCAGCATAGCCAGAATCGATCCATTACAGCAGTGTAACAGTAAAATATTTGACCAATAAGAAGATTTCCATCCCCATATCCATCAAGTCTGATAAACCCACTGAAACCACCTTGGTTGACTGTGGAGCAGAAGGCCTGTTCATCAATGCATCCATTGCCCATAAATGGAAGCATGTACCACTCAGACAAACCATCAAAGTCAGGAACATTGATGGATCAGAAAACGAAGCAGGAGAGATCACAGAAAGGTGTCTGGTCACCTTTAACATAAACAACAAAGTAATGACACACTGGTTCTGGGTGACATCATTAGGTGATCAGAACCTTATTTTGGGGCTGCCTTGGCTCGAGGAGCATAACCCAATAATAGATTGGCACGAAAAGACTCTGGAATTCTGTAATTCCAAAAAAGACAGTATCTGCACACAAATATGGAGTCTTTGGGTCCAGATGGATCTAGAAGATGTGGCAGAATATGATGACACTCTTGTTAAACAGTACATGATGTCACACAGTGGGACTGTCACCCAGACAGAGGTCAGCTCACTGTATGTGGCTGAGGAATCAATTTTGGAAGTAGTGAACCACAAATTCACCCCAGTGCAACAGATGGAGCATCACTATGGAGGTTTGGCAGTACCAAGCTCTGCTGAGGATGTAAAGGTACCTCTCAAGAATTCAGAATGGAATTCTGTATTCAAAAAAGAAGCCTCAGAATGTTTCCCAAGACAAGACCATGGATCATGCCATTGAACTAAAAGAAGGATTTGTCCCTCGCAAATCAAAGATTTATAATCTGTCTCCATTGGAACAGAATTTGCTAGACAAATGAATTAAAGAACAACTCCTAAAGGGATATATCAAACAATCAAAATTGCCACAAGCATCACCTTTCTTCTTTGTTCCTAAAAAGGATGGTAAAGCCCTGAGACCATGTCAAGATTATTGGTACCTAAACAAATGGACTAAACCGAATTCATATCCTTTACCCCTGATCTCTGATCTCATGATCAAGCTCAAAGATGCACATTACTTTACAAAGCTCAATCTCAGATGGGGATACAACAATGTTTGGATCAAAGAAGGTGATGAATGGAAGGCTGTGTTCATCACAAACAGAGGATTGTTTGGACTCTGAAACTCACCAGCAACATTTCAAGCAATGATGGATGATTATTTCAGAGACATGATTGACAAAGGATGGTTGATCATCTACATGGATGACATCCTGATTTGTGCAAGCACAAAAGAAGAACTCAAGTCACAAACTAAACATGTTCTGGAATGCTTACAACACCATGATCTTTTTCTAAAATTGGAAAAATGTAAATTCACCCAGGAAGAAGTGGAATTCCTTGGCATGATTGTATCCCACAATACAGTCAAAATGGACCTGATCAAATTAGCTGGAATTAGGGATTGGCCCATTCCTACTATGGTTAAGCAAGTACACTCATTTTTAGGTTTTGGAAACTACTATCACCACTTTATCACTCATTTCGCACACCTCACAAAACCTCTGCATGATTTAATGAAAAAGAACAAAATTTGGGACTGGTCAGCAGAATGCCAAGTGTCATTCAACCTCCTAAAAGAACAATTTATGACTGCCCCTGTCTTAGCTATGCCAGATGCAACCAAACCATTTGTATTGGAAACTGAACTATAGGTGCTACCCTACTCCAAGCAGATAGCAACAGACAATTACACCCATGTGGATACCTCTCTCATGCATTAACTCCAACAGAACACAATTGGAAAATCTATGACAGAGAACTCTATGCTATTATTCACACACTTGAAGAATGGAGATACCTCCTCCTTGGAGCACCCCATACCATTATTGTTCAATGCGATCCTAAAAACTTAACCTATTATCATGCTCCCCAATGCTTGACAGCAAGACAAGCCCACTGGTGGAATAATTTATCAAGATATAATCTCAAATTAATACATGTACCTGGTGCAAAACTGACACAAGCCAATGCCCTATCCCACCACCCTGATCATGCTGCAGGAGAAGAATATGATGAAAAAGTCACTATGCTTCCAGAAGCTATGTTCATCCAATCACTCTCACTAGATCTTCATGAAAGGATTATTAATAGCAATGCCACTGACACATTCATCACAAACATCAAACAGTGCCTTGCCAAAAATACCCCACCTCCATTTAGAAGTAACATCTCTGACTGGAAATTTGAAGGAGATCTATTATTATACAAAGGCATCACCTATGTGCCTGACAATCTCGATCTTCGACATGACATCATCAAAGAATACCATGAATTGCCAAGCACAGGACACCCTGGCTTTTTTAAGATGCTTGCCAATGCATATCTGAAACAGCTACACAAAGCAAGAGAAGAAGCGCTAGCTGCACATGAACTAGCATGTCTAAAAATGATGCAATGCACCATGCGCCACTCTAAACCCTTCAAAGAAGGTGACAAAGTATGGTTAGATTCCAGAAACCTCCAGATACCATATGAAACATGAAAACTCGCCCCTAAATGGGAAGGACTGTTCTCTATAGAAAAAGTTCTAGGACCAGTGACATACAGACTAAAATTACCAAGCCAATGGTGAATTCATCCAGTGTTTCATGCAGCACTCCTTATGCCCTACAAGGAAACTGATGCACATAGACCAAATGAAATGAGACCACCTCCTGACCTCATCAATGGACAAGAAGAGTACAAAGTCAAAGTGATCATCACACATCACAAGAAAGGAAACTCATATCAATATCTCATCAAATGGAAAGGTTATGACATGTCACATAACACTTGGGAACCTGAACACAACTTGACAAATGCAGAAGAGCTTCTAGAGACATATAAAAGCAGAAGACAACTCCACTAGCCTCAGCAATCTTTGCATTGCCAAACAAACCGAAACTATATGTCTTCTCACTCATCCTCACCCATTGCACACATCTACTCAACCTACCATGCAGTTGATGAGCAAGGATGATCCCTTAACCCTTTCATTGCTAGGCTTGCCACTACACCCCCCAGGCTTATTGACCCACACAATGATACCCCTTCTGACTTTGACCCTAACAACATCATGCCGGAGTCACATATCTCACAGACCCATGACCCTTGTAGTCCCACTACACTGATGCCCACCTTGACCACCACTGCCCAAAACCCATGCGAGAAGATTTACCAGCAGGAACTATGAGACCAGATTCTAGTAATGTGGTACCTAAGAGTCATCAGGGACACATTCCATCAGACACTCCAATGGATACCAAAGATGGCACCTGAAACTGTACAGCAGATGGCAGCCAAGCTACCAGCAGTGGCCGAATGGATATTCTACATCAGATGGAAGCTAGAGGTCCACAAACTGTTCCAACTTGAGGAACTCATGGATTTTCAGGAGTGTTTATTGCTTGTTCTACCTATCCACAAATACTTGGTCAAATTAGGAGAACCTGCACTTTTGCCCAGATCAAATTGGATCAAGCAATCATTGTTTGTCTTGCACAAGTCTGGAGAATACTTTCCAGTGAACCACACACTGTCACCATCAGACAGATCGCCATCAAGCACACAAACTTTGACTGTACTCACCTCATCAAAACTTTCATCAACATCAATCACCTAGTGTGGGAACTCACTGAGTCTATCCAGATCAGTCTTGATCAGCTTGCCCTGGATCTCCTCCACTGCCTATTAATAACTGACATTGAATGATACATCATTAGCACCATCAAGCTCATTTGAGCTAACCGCATATGCATCCTCCCTCAAACCAATGATGTCAGGAACTTGATCAAGATCAACTTCTGGTTCAACCCTATCTATTGCATCCCTAACCAACACGAGATCATTGACATCTCTGACAAAATTCAGGACCAGATTGGCAACATCCTCAGACAGATAGAAGAAGCAAAGAACAAGACCCTTGCCACTTCTAGCCTAGTCAATGACAAATTCCCACCAAGGCCAACTGCCATGCTGCGCACTATCCTTAATGGAGACAAAACACAGGTAGTAGTTCAGATGCTTGCTGAACTTGATTCTACCATTCCACTTATGATGAGGACACCTCTCACAACAAGGCAACCTGAAGGATCGACATCCTTGGCTATACCCATCAATCTGCCCATTGTCTTCAAATCTGTCAACCCAGTTACTCCACCCAGACAGAAAGGAAATGCGCCCACAATGCCACAGGCACCACGAAAACAGCCACACCACCCTCAATGCCTTATCTGCAATTCCTGAGGACACTTGACATCACAGCATGTCCCCAGCCAAGTCATCCTCCCTAGACCCATCAGCAACTGAACCACTGATGCTGGATCAACCCCTGGACCATCAGCACACCTCAAACATCAACAACTGCCTCACCCTTCATGCCCACCTCCTACTCACCCACACACTACCCACCAAACACACCAAGGATATCAACACAGAACCCGCCCTGGCACTGTCACCTTTGACAATGATGACAAACACCATGCCTGGTTTAACAACCAAAATCACCCAGACAGTGATGATGAAGAATTCTGCCTTGGAAAGCCAGCTTGGTGGACCAAAACAGAATTTAATACACTTATGACATATGCCTACCATTGTTTTGTTTCTATGACATTGCTATGATATCACTAATGATGCATTATGATCTCATAGCTATGATATCATTCTCTAGCATATTCCTTACCTTTTACAGACAGTAGGTTTAGGTATAAATACTAGAGTTTGTCTTAGGTCAAACCTTAAGTTCAACTTAGCTTGTAAATACACAAGTTAACATCTCTGGGAACTACTAGTTCTGGTGATATTGACCCTTGCATGATTTAATGAAAAAGAATAAAATTTGGGACTGGTCACCAGAATGCCAAGTGTCATTCAACCTCCTGAAAGAACAATTCATGTCTGCCCCTGTCTTAGCTATGCCAGATGCAACCAAACCATTTATTTTGGAAACCAATGCTTCCAAATGGGCTATAGGTGCTACCCT
Organism: Amanita phalloides; assembly: GCA_032173475.1. Taxonomy (NCBI): domain Eukaryota; kingdom Fungi; phylum Basidiomycota; class Agaricomycetes; order Agaricales; family Amanitaceae; genus Amanita; species Amanita phalloides. The sequence continues at coordinate 374,062 of JAENRT010000010.1, read as the reverse complement.
ACTCCAAGTGGATAGCAATGGACAATTACACCCATGTGGATACCTCTCTCACACATTAACTCCAACAGAACATAATTGGCAAATCTATGACAGAGAACTTTATGCTATTATTCATGCACTTGAAGAATGGAGATACCACACCTACCTGAAACAAACTCACATCATTAACAAATGACATGCTGCCCCCCACTCACATTACACTACCAACAGAAAGAACTGTGGGAACCTTTGTCATGTATTTTTTTCATGGACCCACATGCTCTTCATCCCTTTCAAGGACAACACTCTTGCACTGACAGAACTCAATCAATCCATTATATCAATGCCACTAGATATGGACCCCAAACATCTACATGCCCTAAGGGATGCCATCAGCGAAGTGTTCCACCTGTCTGGTCAAACCTGATTGAGACTCAGAGGTACAATTCAATTTGGCAGATAACAGAGGCTATTGTTACTATTAACAATTGGCTAAACTACTGAAATTCTGCAAAACAAGAGGATGACATCTTCAAAGCTCAATATCTCTTCAACTTGTTCCCTTCAAAAGTTGTTTTCAACACTCCCTTGATTCCAACACACCCGAATACTCCTGAATCCCCATTCCTTGATGATGAACTACTCCACATCCTTAGCAATGAATTGTTCCATGCCTTGACAAGCAAAAGATTGGATCAAAATCTGTCAGATGATTACCTATTCATGGCAAACTAAATTCCCAGTGTCCAACACCAAGACCTGAGTCAATACCATAAAAGAAACACTGATTTCAGCAGAACTCTAACACACCATTGCAAACTACAATGCTATCCTTCATTGCCCTTGTCTACATCCTCACCATTGTCTTCCTTGCCAGTGCCCATTGGCAGGTTAACCCTTCCCTTGCTGCCTATGAGGAAGACCTCCCCCTCAAGGTCTACATTACCACCACCACCACCATTCACAAGGACAAGAACCTCCAAGTCCACCCCACAGAACTCACCACCCCACTCACTCATCCCATCATTGTCCACCCTCGAAATACTGTGCTCAACAATGTCAGCAAGAACCTTGCCACCCTCATCCTCCAATACAATTTATTCACCAACCCCCTCAATTATTTCACTGCCTTAACACTCTCCACCAATCCTCACATGCTCTCTTACAATGAACAGGATGCCACACTTGAACAGGCATGACAATTACAGCAATTTGTTGAAACCCTGCAATGGTGAGTCAAAACAGCAACAAAAGATGTAGAGAATATAGTCAAATGGCTAGAATCTTGACAAGACCATGGGTGGACATCCTCCAGCTGGTAGAAGTTGGTGACTTCTTGCATACAAAGGGGGTAATGTTACAATCTTCATATTCCATTTCTCTTGCATCCTTTCATTCAGACTATTCTTAACAGGTTATCTTATCTTTGTTACTCATATCTACTGCACATGGACAGCCTTTCTTTTTGTAACTACCTTCACCTTTCCTTTCTTAGGTTGTTACAGCCTCTTTTCCTTTTTTGTCTCCATTGTTCTCTGACAGTATATAAACCCTTGCATACTGTCATACTCTTCTCAACCTTTGTCATCATTAGACTTAGCATCAGAACTCTTTGTCCAGTAGGCTGGGAGCAGACTGAGACTCTGCTTGTTGTTGTCAACTTAGAACAAACCACATTGAGGACATTGACCCTAACAAGCATCAACATATCCAAAGAAGTACAATGTGAAGCCAATTAAAGCTAAGAAGTAGGGCTATCTTATCTATATTTTTTCTTATTTGTTCCTATTTTACATGTTGCACTAGACACCAATCTCTCCAAGATTGCAAAACATTGCTATGGTTTTGTTGCTTACTGTAGGTCACTGGATTCTTCTAGATCTGCTCCTTTGAGTGAGTCTGAATCTGAGTCACTGGGTGCATGGAATTTCCCCTTTCCACTGGAAGATTCTCCAGCACATTTGGTCCTGAGGTGCTCAGGGATCCACCAATGCTGCTTCTCCATGACAATGCTCCCACAGGTTATATGCCTTCTTGAATGATGTCACCCAACCTTTGCCTTTGAGCTGTTCATCTTCTGGGACATCAAAGAGGCTTTCAAACCTTTGGTGCTTCTCCTGTAGCATCTTTCCCATGACATGTTCATTCTTCTCCTCCAACTGTTTGACCCATTTTATAAGGGCCTCCTCGACATCTGGCCTTGTCACAATCCAGGGCCACTTTGATGACAAAGCATTTGGATTGTCATGGATGCACTGTTCCAACTGCTTGCATGATTTCAATTTCCTTGAGAATGTTGATTGTGTGAAATGTAAAGCACCATTAACTCATGGTGCAAAATAATTGACAATTTCTTCCTGTGGAATGCCAGGATGTGCATCACTGTAGGCAAAGACTGTCATCCAGTCATGGAGGGAAAGGTTTTCACAAGTTGTCTTTTGTGGTTCCTTAGCAGCTGTTGCCAGTGCATTGTTGGCTTTGGCTACCTTCTCCCTCAGTTTATTATAGGGTGCAGGCTTAGGATGTGGTTTTCAACAGTTGGCAGGCATTAGGAAATAATTTGGCAAGCAACACAAAAATTTATTGATATTTCAAGTCTGCAAAAGTTCAGAAATGAGTCTATCAATCAAAAAGATGGGTCTAAAAGCTTTCTCATAATGCATATCTCATGCTGGTTGACTATGCATTATGCATTATGCAATGACTTTGGATTTTCCCTGTGGCCCATCATGGGACCAACAAAATTCTGGCCAACATTCATGCAGTATTAGATTTATGCATTATCACTGCATGCATTATGAGGTAATCAACTGTACCACATGATCTCAATCCTTTCCAATTCTCCAAAAATACCAGTTGACGAAGCAACATGCCGAAGTGGTAATGTTTGGTCTGCTAATGGGATTTTTAATCCCTTCAATTTGCATGCTGGGTCTCAATGACCCATATGTGATGGCGATATGGCAATTCTTCCCAATTATTGTGTTGTTGTTCAGGCGCGTGCACCTGCTGTCAGGAGGCCGAGCAAAGAAGGCCTTGGAGACGTACGCAGTGCTGTGTGGATGGTTTACTTGACCATGGAAGTGGCATGGCGCTTGTTTGGCCAAGCTATATGCGTGGGATATATGTAAACAATCAAGCTGTTGATGATCCCAGCACAGCCACCGCGTACCACTGGGACACCACCTTTGCCGCCCTTCGCCATCCCCTGGCGCAAGCCAAAATGTCCAAAATATCGTCAAAATGCGCGCGAAAAGCCCGTCGCATTGCAGTAGCTCCATCGCCTGGCCCGCGACCATAGTCCACCTGAATCCTGCCACTTATAGGGCCAGGAGCGGCCATTGCGGGCATCGCGATCTAAATAACACCACCAAGTAGGGCTTAAAGAGAGAACCGCTGGCGACATTGAGTCACCCAATTAATTGTTTACAGAGTCATGATGAATAAATACAACTTGAAACGTTGAACTCGTCCATGCTCACATCCTGCCACGCTAGTAAAGGTGGGCAGTGAAGATATTGGCGTCAAGAAACCTAGCGCCCAAGCTGAAAACATGGCCCCCCACCTCCCTGTGCCTGAATTGAATGTAAGCCAAGCTCCGATTCGCCCACTCTCTATTCAGGTATCTCAGCGATCCGCCTACTTTTCTACTTGCCTCATCAAACTCAACAGTAGTATGTTATAAGTCACGAGAGAAGATCCCACACTTCGTCAATTGAACCAGCAGTTTCCTTCGATAATGACTGGTACCGACGAACAGGCCCTCTTCAAAATTTCGCAGAAGACGCCCAATGTTGCAGAACACGTTCTCGGTGAGTCGAGCAGTCCAAACATCGTCAATGTTGGGAATCCATGCTGGCGATAGCTCTACTCTGCCTCAAGCTGTTGGGCTCATGTTGTCTCTTTGCGCCCTCTTCCGCCCAAACCACGGAGCTCAGCAAGCCTGAGGAGGGCTTCAACCATCTAATAGTGTAAATTCCCATCCACAATTAATATCATCCATAGATATCAGTACTTGGCTCCCACCCTGTTCGAGGTAGCCAACCGCGGGGGCATGGCATCTCGCGTTGCAAGAGAGAAAATGGCAGAGATCCAGATGTGGAGCTGTCAAGAGTAATGTAAACCTCTCCCGAACACAAAGACGCTACTGACAACTTACTGCATTGCAGGTAAATGAAATCTTTACGAGCTGAAAGAGCCCGAATTCGACAGCGGAGCTGTCAAGGTCGAGATGGAAGCCCTGCTAGATGCGTCCAATAAATGCCAGACAGATGCAGTAGCAATGCATTCTGAGTTTGTGGAATGGTTGGAATTCGTCAAGGAGCCTCAAGCAACACAAAGGTCAAATTCAACAATGCGTCGGCAGAAGAGGGTCCCAAGAAGCTTGAAGAAGATGAGCGGAAAATATACTATGCAGAGTACCAGGAGAAAGTCAACAAGGTTGAAGCCAAGATAGCAGATTACGAGAAGAAATACAAGGACCCGTTGGACAAGTGGCCTACAGGGTATGTTCCATTCATACAAATATCCTTTAATCAGTCTACAACACAAACGGCTGAATGATGACCTCGACGAATCACAGCGACGACCGAAGCGGTAAGCCCTCACCAAGAGTCTGGGAAAGGGCCTTTGGCCAAGACCTGTTTTCTCTAAAGACGACGACAGTTCCACTGGCTCATCCAAGCATAAAAGACGTGGGCCACTGGCATCGATGAGTACGATGATCATTGTAGACGTGGTGCTCATCCACGTGATTGGATACGCGCCTGGAATCACCAGTGTATCCCCGGTCGTCGCTGATATCCAGCATACGCATTCCATACAATATGTGTGCCGGACAAAACATAGCGGGATCGGAGCTTCCACGGTTTAGACTCGACGCTGTAGACTTCGACAGCATCTTCATGTGGTTCCAGGAGAATGTGAATGAGAGCGTGTGCTGCATGTGCACCTTGGTCAAAATATCCTTAATGTTGGAAGACATACCATACCATCGAGCCTCTGACAACACGCTCTTGATATGATATGGATCCACAGATGCATATACCATGGCAGACTTTCTCAACGTCACTTCAATTCCATATTTCTGCGCTGATTAAGTACTACTTATATACTGAAGTCCACACCCTTCTTTTTGTATGTATATATATCTGAATCCTATTTTAAAAAAATTGTGCATACGATAATTCTCAAGACCCAATATTATGTTACATTAGGCCATTCTTTCGCCTCGGCGGTAAAGAATGTACGTTGTTGTAGACGCGCATTGGCTTACATATTTTCGAGAATGACGCTTTTCGGCATGTCCTAAACATAGTTAAAAGTCATTCAGAGGAAAGAAGCTCGATCAAGACCCGCACCAAACGGAGGAATGGGCTTGGCTGCCTAGAGCGCTCAACATTGTCCCTTTCAACCTCTTGCTCCTCACCAAAGTCGCCGTTGATAACGCCAGGATCGACAATGACTAAACCCGCTTCGCTCAGTTCGTCACGCCGCTCTCCAACTTGATCTTCCAGGCTTTGAGCGAGGTGCGAATCGCCAAGCGCATCGTGCATTTGCGGAATGGGCTCATATAAGATGGACAAATCGGGCAGAGATTCCTCGTCGTCATGGTCAGCAACGTCCTCCACCTGAAACGAGCTATTATTACGTTATTTGGATGGTATCAATGTTCTTACCATGAATCGTTCCTCGACAAAAGATGCAGAATACCGCGCGTAAGGGTGATACCGACGGATGTAAGAGGAGCGGTACGTTGGGAGGCGCAACGAGTAGGGTTTATTAGCCTCTTCATACGTAGGGAGGTGTCGAATAGTGCTAAAATTTGCATTTTTGTGAGCAGAAAATGTAAAAAAAGGACTGGAGTCCATGAGGGCGCGAGGGGATGGAAAAGAATGAGGTTAGAAATGAAGAACGAAATGGTGCTTTCAGGGCTCCCAAATCTTTTCTGTTGGCGGACTTTACTTTTTTGGGTGTTCCTGCGCTTCCTACACAATTCACCTGCCATGCCTCCTTAAGGATACACCGTCAAATCGAACAGGGCAAGAACCGCAAGGGTCAAATCCTGCCCATAATTGTAGTTGGATTATCCTGGCCACGTTGCCTCTTGGGAATTGCCTCTTGGGATAAAGTAACGGGAAATTGCAACCAAGATACAGCCATCCAGCGCGTATAAAGGTGAAGAAGTATGAAGGCGATGAGATCGATGATGGTATCCTCGTGGGTAGAGCATAGGAATGCTTTCCAGGAGCCACGCAATGGCGCACGGAGAGAAAACGGCGCTCCACATGTGCTTACATCCTTTCTGGGCAAAGCTGAAGTTGAATCATGCGCCTTGCGCTCGGTGCCATATGACATTTCCCTTTAATAGGTGAACCATATGGATTCCGGAGATTCGGCGGGTCATTTGGGTTCAAACGTCGGCCCGCCTCCCGACGTTGACCATATATGGAATTGTGATGCCGACTGTCACAGCCTCAAAGATGAGTCATTTCAGAAATGGCGCCTCATGGAGTGAGTGGGAACTTTCAAGCGTTTTGACAGGAGCCACCTTGTTCACAGACCACCTGCATGAAGGTATCGTATAGTATGGCGTGATGACCCCGTCAAGTTCTACAAAGCTTCGTCGCCAAGTTCATCAAGATTGAAGCCCAAAGTCGAAGATCCCAATAAAGGGAAATGGCGCACAAGAGCGCCCTGATGTGAAGACACCGAACTGTGGTTCATGATATTGAAAACCGTTTGGCAAGGCTCACTTTTGATTGCGTCTGGCCACTGCATCGATTCAGTTGGGATAGCGCGGACGCCAAAGGCATCGAGTGCAATGGTTCTGCTGTCATAAAAACTTCGAAATATGACATCAATTATTTTCGTCGAGAGTGAGCTCTTACACTACATTACTATATGCCCGACCACTCCTGCATGACTGTGCTGGTTCAATTTCGGAAAGATCGCAAGATCGACGAAGCTAGAAGCCAATAGTGTGTCTGTGTGCTCGCCATCTGAAGAAGGGTATTGGGTAGGTACCGAATGATTACCGGGACGCCCAAGCGGAAATATCCAGGACGACATCAGCAGCTTCCTCGACTACTCTGCTCCGACCGAGCGCTGAGCTACAAGAGTCTTCTATAACGATGACTTGATGTGTGAAAGCCTCATAGGAGTGAAATGAAGTTGTAGGCCATGTCTCGCGATTTTTGAACCGTGGCTCCTTGACCTATGACGAGTTCTGCGCAAAAATAATGACTTTCCCGAGGACGTCCCTGTTCCGTCAAGTGAATGACCGTCCAGAGGCTGAGGATAGGACATACAAGACAATGAAACACGATGGTGTGAATTGGAAATTGTCCCATCGGTGTGCAGCAAAATATCCAGACTTTACAGAGACTTCCCCAACTTCTATATCCCTCATCAGAAATTACAGACAAGGAAGGAGAAGAGAAAAGAGTGAGTCTGGAATTTTTAACGAACAGACGCAAGGACAGGATTGTGATCGGCAAAGCGTCGGTGTCCCAAATTCGTAAATAATGCCACCAAAGAGCGGGGTTTTGAAATATTTACCCATTTCCTTCGAGCAGCAAGCTTATTAACGTCTCTCCTACTTGGAATGCCACCGTATGCACGGGAACAGGCGGGACGATCCCTGAGCATATGCCGACAGCAGCTCCCGATATATTGACCAGTAAAAAATGCCGGACCCCGCCTGCCCAACAGAAGTGACTCAGTGGCTACGTCCAGACCGCTGTCATCCGGGATTTTGGGTCAAAAAGGCTGTATCCGAATATCTGGGGTCCAACACGTCGTACCGCTAAGTCAAACGAACATCCTTTACGACCCTTACGACGAGCCGCCAAGTTTCTCTCTTGCTAATCGATCAACTGGCAAGTCGGGAAAGAGGGAGCTGTGTGGTAGTTGGTTAGGGTGATTCGGTAGGCATTCTCTTTCTCTGAACATCGTTTTTTTTTCCTAGACATTTTCTAGACGTTACAAAAACCGATTTTCCAAGTCTTATCAAGAGCGCTTGGGCGGGGGAATTATTAATAGGTATTGGTGGAAAAGTCAGTAGCGGCATCTCAGACGTCTCGACTTCAGCCAAGGTTATATGTTTTTATAGCTATGAGAATACACAAGGATGGTGCCGACTGGGGTCAGGTGGTTAGCAGCGACACTGGCAAGGACAGTATTTAAGAAGGATAAGGACAACAAACAGCAGTAAGAAGCCCAAACTGAACCTGGCTATCGTATCGACAAGGCGCTGTTGCATATCGACACAGATACCATCGAAGTGGCTGATGCAGTGGAGAAGGCAGACATTCAACTGGAATAAACACTCATTCTGTTCTTCAGCACCGTGGCGACCATGATCTCTGTTGCGGTGGATACAAGCGTGGTGACCTTTACAAAACACTCGAGACGGCGGTAAGATGTACAAAGGACATGTTCTGATGGTATGCTCTTTCTTTCCCCTTTGGCGAAGAATGCTGATTGTAAACTTCCTCTTAGTAATACGTACTGAATGTAGTTGCCCGGTTTGACCTCTACCAGGACATCGCGACCATGTATTGCAAGTCCATACACGGACATCCAATGCGGAATCGTGGTGGTCAAAAAAATGGGCTTAGAGCACTAGAGCCATTGTCAAAGCGGCAATACGAGCCCTCTTTTGTTGATATAAGAGTGTCCCGTCTAACATCTTGTGCTTATTAGCAAGGCGGTGTGGATGCTGCTGGCTATACCAAACGTATCAAAACCTTCAGCCAGCCTCACTTTTCCCGCTCTTCCAGCTGAGCAAAAGATGGCTATCGACCAGGGTGCTCAAAGCCGACTGGAGTTTAGCAACGGAGCGCTGGAACCGCCCACACAGTCTCGCGAAGCGTACCCAGTTAAGTTGTTGGATGATGTTTTACAGATAACTAATGTACGTAATTATACATAGGTTCAAGCTACTGACCCTACAAGGGGAATGGAGGCTGAACGTAAGGAGACCAGGCGTCGAAGGCAAAAAAGAACTTGATGGCACAAATTTTCATTTTTCGTACGCCTCTCCTAAAAACGACATCATGTGTGGCAACGTTCATAAACTGCACTTGAAGATTCTTATCAAGTATACCAGTGAGCGGTGCATGAAGGCGGTTGGCATTAAGAATGTCCGTTGATAGTCACCCCCTGACAACCAAGTGAAATATTGGAAGAATCATTTTTCAAGATTCATACAATTGACAGATGCAGGTATGAGTGTACATATGGGTACATGTGAGCGCTCCATTGAAGATGTGTCATGAAAAATTTAGATCACTTGCAACGGCACGCGTCACTGGTAGTCCACCCAACGATAAGTCGTAACATACCTGATCTTATACGAGGAAAACGCGAGCGGTTTTCTGATTGTTTGCTTTTTTCCTCTAAAGTATATGTACTATTCGTCTATGCTTGTCTTTCTTTACTTCATGTCTGTGTTGCTAATCTTCGACTGCTAATCGGGTTTTCGTTGCTTTTGTGCTTTTTTGTTGCTTTTTAGATACGCTGAATTGAAGCTGACGTTAGAGGGCCGAGAGAAAATGTATTAAGTTCGAGTCAAAATCCGAGAAGAAACGCGCTTGATGTTTTTGTGTAATTTTGACCTTTTTAGGGTTTTCGCGCTGTTCTTGACACAAATAAGAAAAATCCAGAGTAGATACGAGCCAGAGGTCCCAGTGAAAAGATAGCGACGATGAATCCAGAAACGATATCAATCCCAAGAATAGATGACAGGGTATAGTATGTTGATCTTCATGTCGTCTTGATAAATCCAGACCAAAATGTTGTCGACGGGAAATAGTTGACTTGATAGTTGCGTGAGTTGCTTAGATGATTTCCACTTCTTCATCGTCCTCGTCCCCATCGCCGACGTGTTCCTCGACAATATCACCGCCGCCCCAGGGTGGATCAATACCAACTTCTTCCTCTTCCTCTTCCTCCTCCCCATCGTCTCCAAACAGTTCGTTGAATAATTCCCCACGGTTGCCAGGATGCTCCTCCGTTGTGACAATTGAAGGAGCATTCAACGTCTTGGGTGCGGGAGGCTGAATGGGGTGTGTAGGGACTGGTACATTGACACTTATTCCAACAAAGATGTTATCCTCAACCTGTAGACCAGCGCTCAGATGTGGGACGAGTGGACGAGTGGGAAAAAGAGGTTCTCTAGGATTGTAAGGAGGGTCGACGATGCCAGCATTCGGAAAAAAGGCGTTCGGTGCAACTTGAACATGATGAGAACCATTTTCCCGTGCCAAAGTGAGGTGCACTGAGGACATTCTCCACCATGACCTGTGGACCAGCATAGGGAGGGTTGTTGAAGACAGGATGATATGGCGTCTCTGTCATGCCAACAGTATTGCCGGACGGGACGGACGGGCCTTCCCAATCAACCTGCATGGTTTCCGAAAATTCGGGGACATAGCCGACCATAATTTGGATACCAGAATGAGCTCCATTGAAGGGAACCCCGTTATCAGATGCTGTTGCGATGCCATGGGGGTGTGAGTTCGAGTCACCATATGTTGCATTAGACAACACAGGTGTGGAAAATTGACCCGTCGCGTCGATCTCCATATTATCACCATACGCGGGAACGTAACGGGTGGTGACCGGAGGGAAGCCAACGTAGTTGTCCTCCCTTGCAGGGACTGCATTCCTGTGAGTTACTAATATCTACTCATAAAATACAATCGCTTACTCATAGGCCTGGCATCCTCGCGTGATCTCCTGACCGCGAGGATAGCGGCCGCCCTGGACAGAGTAAGACGAAATGAGTACAATAATGTGTTTCAAACCACTCACCCAACGCTAGCCACAGGCTTGACGGGCCTCCAGCCCTTTCGGTAAATTGGAGTATCCAAAGGACGTCCAACGTAGTTGTCCTGGAACACAACTACGTTCTGGATGCCGGTGCAGGGACTGCATTCCCGTGAGTTGCCCATACCTATTTATCAGAGACATTCGCTTACGCAGAGGCCTGGCATCCTCGAGCGATCGCCTTCTGGCTACGAGGACAGTGGCCGCTCTGGAGAAAAATGAGCTCTCGATAAGCACACTCTGTGGTAAACGCCAAGTTTTATGCCGTGAACGACGCTTTCATCGGAGCAGATCATGCCATTAGCACATCAGATCCAGCCGCAGCAGGATTTGGTAACAGGAGAAATACCTTGTTGCAATAATGATGATGTATTTCAAATTACTCACCCAACGCTAGCCACAGGCTTGGGGTAAGGCCTGGACCTGGGCTTGACGGGCCTCCAGCCCTTTCGGTAAACTGGAGTATCCAAAGGACGTCCAACGTAGTTGTCCTGGAACACAACTACATTCTGGAATGCCGGTGCAGGGACTGCATTCCCGTGAGTTACCCATATCTCATTATCAAATAGAATCCTTACTCATAGGCCTTTCGCGCGATTGCCTCCTGGCCGCAAGGATAGCGGCCACCCTGGATAGGGCAAGGCAAAATAAGTTCAAGAACGGCGATGCGTTTTAAACCACTTACCCAATGCTACCCGGAGGCTTATGATAGGGCCTGGGCCTGGGCCTGGGCTTGACAGGTCTCCAGCCCTTTCTGTGAGCTGGAGTATCCGAAGGACGTCTGCATTGCGCAAGATAATGTGAGATATGACGACTACAGACAATGAAGACGACGTACTCGGGTGCAAGAGCGTAATTGAGTCGATGCATTGTTGATGTTGTTATTACTGAGAGCAAATATTGTCGCTTGAAGTAATCGCGCACTGAATTGGGCGGTGGTAATAGAAAGAAGGAAAGAGACAACAAGAGGATCGGAAGTAAGCCGGTCCGATTAAGTTTGGAAAGCTGGTCAGCCTCCAATGCACCGGAAATAAATTGCATCCCCGTTGGTTTTCGTTGCATGTTTACACACTGTTGCATGCAAATTGCAATCTCTTTTGAGCGTTTAGCCGTAGAGTAAGATGTACGCGAGAAAAGCGCCGACGCGTTGCAGGCGTCAACGATCGAATTACACTCGATCGGCACGTGTGGCTGGTGAAAGTGGCGTCAACATTTTATCTATGTGGTTTTAGTGAAAATTGTGCCAACTAAGGATGATCATCTAGTGAAACGAAAACTTACGATGGTGTCAGCTCTTTGAACATGCATGCCTATACTATAGAAATGAGGTCCTCCGCGGACTGCTAGTACGAATTGTGACCATGCATCCAAGTACTGTAACGTCCTCTGTATCTTTTTGAGTGACCGGAACCTTACGGCCAGTGAAAGATACTCACTACAGCCTCATGTTTGCGAGTATTGCTACGGTGCAACCAAAATATTCAATCTTATGTATATCATCGACTTCCGCTGCTAGCAGTATGGATTGGGCGGAGCTTAAAAATCGAGAAACGTTATCAATGCAATCACCCACTTAGTCCTCGAAAGGGTCTGGGCATTGGGGCTCTGGAGTGCCATACTGTCATCAGGATCAGATTCCCCATCCAGGACCTTTTCTGGGAGAGTTTGGAGCATCTGAACAATCCCTCCAGGCAACGGTTAAACGCCGGCAAGTCTGGTATTAACAGCAGGATGCGCATTATCGACCGCGCAAACGTCCGCTGACATGACGAAATCATCATCCATCTTAATAACCTGTTTCCCGCACCCCCCAAGCACGATTTCTCCAATGTCCTCATTGCCCCTGTTTCCCGCTGGTATCGCGAGCCGACACCGTGGTGGATTGACGGCTTCGAAGAGGGAAGTCTTCATCCCATTATAGAGGCTGACGAAATTTCTAAGGGAGCGATAAGAGTGTCTGGGAAAAATTGTGATTGACGAAGAGCAGGTCGAAGGTGTCAGCCCCACTGGCGAGGTTGGTGCCTTTGAAATCGTGGAGTTCCACCGAGGCACGACTTGCTCTGTGCATTTTGATCTTGGCGTATCGGGCATGCGTGTTTGAGTATTCGTAAGGCATTGAACACGGTAGTGATGGAGCTTACATTTTCGAAGACATAGGGCTTGACGGTAGAAAGCGTTTATGGCTTTCACGCTCACGCAGAACACATTTAAGCATTTGATAACGATATGTGTGGAATGGAAAAAGACGGGCGTTGCGAGTTGACATGGCCCAAAGTATCGGTTGATGACGACTCATGCACTCATGATGCATGATACCTTGACAGATATCACATTTACTGGCGAACGTACGTCAACATCGTGTTGATTTATTTCTTTCATTCCTCCAAACCTTAATGGGACAGACGCCACCTTCAGATTGCGGTCGCCAAGGCCGCGCTGAGTATTGCTACTGCAGAATTGGAATCAGAAGACATTATCCGCTGGAACCGTTCTACTAAGCCGCGACGCGAACCATTTTTTCAATAAAAGAGATGGCGTCACCGCGGAACATCAAGAGCGTAGGAGTCAGCTCTGGTAATGCTCAGCTCTGAAATTCGTGACAACGCACACCCAATGCCAGTGGTGGGTTGGATTGCGTGGTGGGAACAGATATGACCTTGCCACGGCATGTCCCCAAACGATCACGACATAGGCTGTGGCCGTGCCTTTTCCATGGGTGACGCAGATCTTTCCTGAATCCATGGTATGTATCCTCTTGAGCATTTTTCGCTTTCTGAACCACGTTAGGCAAGTTCTGCGATTCCTTCCGGTGACGCCTTTCAAATAGCTTAGTTCGTCCCTTGCTCCTCGTATCTTATCTGTCCTATCCCATCATCGCGTCTCTCTTCGCTAATACTTTCCAATCTTTCTTCGGCATCAACAATCACTTCTATTGCGGTCTTTCTGTGCTTAGTGCTCTCGCAGCGCTTCTGTGATCCTCTGGCCGTATCTTCTGGAGTCGTTCCTTCGATGTTGCGTAAGGTCTAGGTCAAGCAATCGGCAATGGTGGCACTACTCTCTCATTTCTTGGTGCTCCCTCTGCATTTTCTGCAGAAATCTTCGCCACCTCTGTCATGAAACGACAATAAAATTATTGGTGAGTAAACTACTGACCTACCTTTGAATAGGACCTAATACTGTACTGCCCCATCCCCCTGATGACACCACCTATCCTGCTTTTACGCGCTTTCGGTTTGCCTGACTTCTGACGGTATCTACCCCTTACAGGATATGTGACATGTGTCTACAGTTTGAGGTGTGGTAAGAATGCAAACGCGCGCTCTTCTCATGCCACGATTTCCAGAAGGGAAAACAGGAAGCAAAGTGAGTGGATCCCTTCGGTCGCAGACAGATACAGATATCATGGTGGCCAAGCAACCAGAATCCGACCCTCAAAGTCACATGAGGTACTTTCCAGTGTTATTGGAGTTATAAAGACAGGCGCACAGCGCATCGTCTATGATACAATCACCCAACGGCCACATATTGTCGCAAGAGAATACTCGCACTCAATTGTCAACAGTGTCATGCAGGAATCGGTTTACGCTATCCGCAGGGAGTATCGTCACGTTACAGTTATTTCATAGACTTTTACCGCACGACGAGAACGAGGAAACGTTAAACAAACTCAAACAGACAGACACCCGACGACGGCACGCCACGGAGTTAACCTCAGAAAACAAGATTTTATAACGGCCCTCCAGTTGCATCGCAACCACCAAACACGTCAGTTTTGGTGTGATAATTGTGTAATCACCAGTATCAATGGGCGCGATGAACTATGGGCTGTGCTTCATTTTCCGTGCACGAATCAAAATATTCGCAAAATCATGAGGTAAGGGAGTACCATTTGGTCTCGCCTTACTGCCGTCTGTGATTCCAAACGTGAGGATAGATACCAAGTTGCTGATGTCCTAAAGAGAGATCCAAAACAGTGGTGTCGTCAGTGCATGTACGCGACCATCAGCGATACGACTCGTCGGTCGTATCGGTTGGACTGACTGGATTCGGATATGAACGCAGTAGCGAAAACTATATTCCGCTCGGAAACGGATCGATCCTGCGGCGATGTCAGGCGATGTCAGGAGGTATACCGGGATTCATTCAAATTCCGGTGGCGCTTCGTTTGGGGAACATATTCTGAAAGACACTAGGCTCAAATACACACCGAAAGTTTTAAAAAGCGTACCCAAGTCATCGGCGGTACCAACTTGAAAGTCAAGCATGGACCATAATATATTTGAGTCATCCTCCAGCAGTCCCCGTGGTCCCATCGCGCGTCACTACGATGTTCTCAGCAGAACTCCACAGCTTTGTGCCTGGACCCTGTGGCCAAGTCAGCTGGCCAGAGCCACCCATGGCTCGGTCGCTCATGTATCTTTCATGTAGCTTAAAACGATAGGTTCGCATGGAACATTAACGCAGAGTTCGCAAAATACAGACTCGGGTTGATCCGAGGAGTGTGCGGTGCGGCTGCCGTCTCCGGGCCCCGGCACGGCGGGCTCGGCGAATGCAGGGAAAGTTGATTACGTGATGTGATGGCATGGTTGCCAAATATAATCATCAAATTCTTCTTCCTGTTCCATGTCCGCCAAGTCTGCGCACCCACGCTGAACACACGCTCTAAAACATGGTACGTCCACCAGACTCTCTTGAGTGCATTAATGTACCCCGACAAGTCTGCAAAGGTTGAGCGGCCCTGCTCTAGCACCGCCTCATCCCCAGCCATGCATTCGCACCATGACCACGCCCGCAATGTTCACCATAAAGAAGCTCTCAGGCTTGCCCTTGGTACCATTTTAGCCCCCAAAAGACCTTACACACCTATCTCTCGTTCAAACTCGGGATCGGCAACGCCCGTCTACCCAGCCGCCTTTTCAACCGAATCCCTCCTAAATCGACCATCTGACTTGACGCATCTCCACTCGCGCCCGAGTTCACATTCGCACTCACATACTCATCTGCAACATCCGCACCATCCCTCACCCCCATCGAGGCTTGGTCGTCACGTGAGTTATCCTTGTTCGGTTCTAATACTTCACGTGAACAACTGGCTAGGATCTAACCACGCCGCCGGGGATGGCTCCTCCGTTTCCCCAGTCTCACTACTTCCTCACGCATCCGCACACGGCAGTTCCGTCTCCCGCTGCCTCGAACAGCAGCTCAGGTACCTCCACTCCCGAACATTCCTCTGTCCCTGGAAGTGCCTCAGGAAGTCCGCCTATGGCTAACTCTCCAGGATTAGCAGCGACGCACTCGCTTAATCCTGCGTCAGTGCCTGAGGAAGACCGGTTACAGCTGCTACCGCCCATCGTGGCGGCTGGCTCCACGTCCCAGTCTGTAGAGAGCCTCGCCACGGGGGCATCGCACTCGGTGCATGCTCACACGGATCCGATCGAGGGTGCTGAGGCTGATCACGACTATATATCTCTACGAGACAAAGCTTTGCACGACGATCATTCTCATCAGCCGCATGAAAACGGAGGTACGCTGACTCCGCGGGCAAGATTCATCGAAACGTTGCAAAGTAAAAATAAAGCGTGGGATGCGCTGATACATGGCTCTTTTTCATAATCTGTTTACCGGACTGTCGTTCAAGGTAAGCGAAGATTGTATATCAGCTGGGACGGTTTTCAGTAACTTTTTGTATATGTACGCTTGCGATGTATGTACGACCTAGAACGTGTCAATTCAGGCAATGTCCACATACGAGCATTTCCGACGATCGTCGATGACGTCTGTGCATACACCTGCCGCTGCATAAAAAGCTGCATGTTCGCCTTCCATTCTTGCCCCAATCTATTCGCTCTTTTATCTCACAGACTATACACTCCTTAACTTGACAGCCTATTCCACATGCCTCTCGTTGCATTGTCCCTCGGCACTCTGCTTCTCGCGTTGGCAGTCACCGCCAATCCGACCGTATACAAGCGTTCACGAGCCACCTTGCCCATGACACGCCATGTGAATGAACACAGCACTTATAATATTCTACAACGCGACCAAGCTCGAGCGCAACGCCTGATGACTCGCGGTTCAGTCGCCCCCGTGAACGCTGAACAGTCTAACACCTACAATGAAGATATCACAAATGGTGTCGTCACGTACACGGCTTCAATCGGGATTGGCACGCCACCTACCAATTGTATGTCCTACCATCTGCGGTCCGTATGATGTTAATATTCGACAATAGATAGCCTTATCGTCGACACGGGAAGGTAGGGCCAATAAGTCGTTTTTATGGGTCGTCTGACCTAGCCGCATAGCTCGAATACCTGGGTGGGCGCAGGCAAGCCATTTACGCCTACGAGCTCGACTACCGCTACCGGACAAGTCTTTGTACGTTTTTCGTATGCTTTGGCTGACAAAATATCCATATTCCAACCAGCAAGTCACGTACGGTTCCGGTTCGGTGCTCGGTCTTGAATTGTCGGATACCGTAAGGCTCACAGAGGATTTGATTCTGAACGGACAGTCCATTGGTGATGCAATCAGTGTACGCACGTTCCGCGGAACACACTTTTCCAGCCAACATATTGTTTAGGCTACCGGTTTTCAAGGCGTAGACGGTATTTTGGGGTATGTCATATACACGTTCTGACCCGCATCCTCCTGATATCGCTCAGGCTTGGCCCTACGGGCCTTACCGAAGGCGAGATATATTGCGAATTTTTGAACCTAGTGTATCGAGTATTTTATAGGAACGGTAGTCGGGCTAGGTGGTTCAATCACCGGTACCGTCCCCACGGTCGTCGATAATGCATGTTCAAATTTGGACACTTGCGAAATTGGTATCTGGTTCCGGCCTAGTGCCTCTGGGGAAAGCGCTGGAGAAATATTCTATGGTCCGTTTTGATGGCTTTCGCAAGGATGCTGACTCACGCGTCGTGGGTATAGGTGGTGCCGACAGAAGCAAGTACACGGGCGAAATGGACTACACGTACGTTCTGTGTGGACCTTGATTGCATGCTTAAAGCCATCCTCAGACCCATTACGGACACATCCCCCGCCAGCAAATATTGGGGTATCGATCAATCAATAACATATAGCACTAGTGCACAGAGTATTCTGTCTCTGACGGCAGGTATTGTTGACACGGGCACGACGCTGATATTGTTGGCAACGGATGCATTCGACGCCTATCGCGAAGCGACCGGTGGTGTCCCGGATAGCGGAACAGGCCTCTTGAAATTGACACCTGACCAGTTCAACAATTTGCAGAGTTTGTTCTTTAATGTTGGTGGAGTGAGTCGTCTCGTTTTCTCGCTACGTTTCTGCTGCAACCCCACAATCCCAGGTTACATTCGAATTGACTCCTGATGCACAAATATGGCCAGTCTGCTTGAACGAAGATATCGGCGGTACATCCGATTCCATCTATTTAGTCGTGAACGATCTTGGGCAGAATTCTGGATCGGGATTGGACTTCATCAATGGCTACACATTCCTCGAGAGGTTTTATTCGGCTTATGATACAACGAACAAACGTGTTGGTCTCGCGACTACACCGTATACCATGGCAGTTGTCAACAATTCAACGCGTTGTAGCGGACACTGATATGTATAATATGTAGATTCCTTCATTTTTATATCGCACTTTTGATCTAGGGTCGTTAGCTGATATTACCCAATGAGGCTGATGAGAATGGGAAACAGTACTTACGTCGCCAGGATCCATCAGCAATGAAAAGGAAAGCGATGGTTCGTTTTTCGAACCTTTCTCTAAACTGCATGTGTTTTACCGCCTGCTTTAAGACTTCATATCCTCGCCACCGAAGTCCAGCCTGCAGGCAGCTCATTCCGTCCACGGTGAGCGCTCGACAATGGCGCTGTTCTCATCAGAGAAGACAGTCAGACTTGCCTCAATCACATTAAAAACTAGATTGAGGGTTCTTCGCATTACCGTTTGGGAGAATATGGTGTTGGTACTGTTTACTAAGGGAAGTCTAGTACCTTTACCTCCCTGCTGACGGTCGGGCGCGTGGCGGCGCCATATCACTGGAAAGGGTGAATGGTAATATCCAGGGAAGAGCAAGTCGTGTTGGCGGAAAGGCTTGGTCTGGGAATACCTGCCCCAGCTTACTCCTATCCGCGCGCTGGAACACTGCTGGAACACCCAGGACTGCCTAGCACAAGCGCCGATGCTGCACGTAAGTACCACCTCTGTGCGATAGAGCTGTCGGTTAGGCCTTGATTGAAATCCCATGCTTGAAGCTTCTTAGTAAGTCTTGTGCAGAAGGCTACAACAACATACGATGCTGGGTATTATTGACTATTAGCGCGGGCTCATGGCCTCTCCAAGTATCATTGCATCGTGACCAGCTCACCCCAGTAGCTGCTCGACTTGTTCTGGGTTATCATGAATGAGGCTGTAGACGAGGTCGAAACAGTCCGTAATCATCACTTGTCACGTCCCGCATCTTCTTGAACGACAGCACAGTACGCCTGTTGACGTAGTCGGTGAGCAACTCGAGCACAACCTTCCATCCTGAGTGCTTGTGCTGCCACTGGGTGGCAGGTGCAAAGTCGGTGGCCCATTTAAGCGCGCTCGAATGGGATGGGCAGCCGTGCGCAATGAAGAACGTATTCTAAAATGGCTGAAATTAGTAACTACTCTAGATAAGCTTGGCAATTTTCCAGGATATTCCGAGTGTCGAAACCCGTGAAAAGGAGTAATTTAATGGTGAAGGTGCTGATATATAGGTCAAACTATGCAATCGAAGGAGAGCACGAATTATGAGGCCTTGAGAAGCCATCGCCGGATCAGATGCGAAACAGACACATAGAGATATTATAGTGCACAAATTATGAGGCGAAAGATAGCGTACGAATAAGGGAGTGATAGAGACCTTGCTAATTTCTTTATACGTGAGCTTGGATGGAGCTCAACAAGAAACCGCGTGGGAGCGGTCACGTTGCACCTCGCACTAAAGGGGTGGTGACCTTGCCAAGCAAGGCAATGCGTAATCCTTGTTCCACAATCATCTGAACCTAATCTATGTCTGATGTTATACGTGTACAGTTGTCGTTTTTTCGGATGTCATGGGGTCTGTAGCGAGGAACAGAAGGAGTGTGGATGACCACTGCGCTGATGGAGGATCTCGCCGTGTGTGACCTAAATATTTTAGACTGCAGATAGCGATTGCTTTACGACCGGAGAAACCTTATGCTGCGTGGCTGATGCTCTCGGAGTTGTGTGGCCAGAACATTTATAACAAAGATGTATACTACTACGCGGCATCAGATTAGAGATAAGTCGTCAGATTAGATAGTTCCGGAGATAGCATGTGGGATTTTTGACGTGGAGACACATGCCCGTTACCAGAATGGACAGCATTGCTTGTGAACCCATGGCAAGTGGATATATTCCCGTCTATCATTCTTCCTGTCCCTGCGGAGATCAGGATTGTGTTAGAGACCGTCGGGTTCAACCTAGTTCAAAACGTGCGCCATAAAAGCGGTTGATCAACCGCCTGAAACAGGCACACATTGTCTCATTTGCCATCAACTTGACAAGTAGGTACGGACAGGTCTGTAATCTGCACCTGTGTGAATGATTAATTTCTTGTCACTGTTTACATGGATTTTAAAGTCGGAAACCGACACTAGGAGGGCATATGGACGTTTACTGAGTGGCTACTAGTTAATTGTGCTTGACCCGGGATGAGTAGAACTGTGAGAGGCCAGCATACATTTTGATAATTGGGAAAAAACCTGCGGACAAGCATTGAGTGAGCCATTGGTGACCGGTGAATTCTGACAGGGCGTTTATGTGCTCCAAGACAACTCCTTCAGACCCGTCATACGGCTATGTGAAGAGGTGGCTGTGATGCTAATTTCAAGTAGCATACCGCTATACCTGCCGGTACTGTCCGCGGCGCTCTTGTAAGATTAGCGCACCATCATTCCAGCGTTTCTGTAAATCATAACCTGGTATGATGTCAATAGCGGTGCAATTTATGTGCGGCGCCGCACCGTTCTGCAAAGTTGGTGCCCAGATGTATGCCAATCATTGGCCTCAAGCCTGGCTCTAGGAGCTTTGGCGAGTGCAGTGAGAACTTGAATATGGCGAGCATGAGTTGACATCTCTATTTTGGAGTACAGGGGCCCTGAGGAAGCGCCCACTCATGATATGTGCTCTGGTAGTACAAACCCAGCACTCTGGCCCGCTTCAAATTAGGTTGCCTTCCATCACCGATCATTACGAGAATGCTCAGGAGCGGCCGCGTTATACTTACTGGGTTCGTAACACTTTCGCTCGCTTTGATACATCTCATTATGTTTGCACATATCCCTCGAGGCACTACCGGGCGTCAAAACACCAGTTGATGAGCATAACCTGGGGGAAAAAGTGGGATTTGGTATGGGTTTCGGCTGTACATATGATATGCGATCCGACGTCTGTAAGTGCACAAGTCCTCTTTTATTCTATGATCCATCGATCTTACATGATGCCCCTTCCAGGTACATAGGACTATTTAAACGAATGAAAACCCAAATTGTTCGCCTCTGCTGTAATGGTTTCTGCCTCTCTGACCTTCGCCTTTGCCCTTGCCCTATTTCTCACAAGGCGTGCGCGTGCAGATCCTGTTGATGTCGCTTTCGCATCCGATGTTTCCGTTGACGCTGCATCTCTCTCTCGAACCCTGGTGTCCTTCTCGATAGAACAGGACCACTGGACAAAGTGGTCTGGCACTTTCGCAAGAAACCATTTCGTTTTCAACGTTCTGGATAATTTGAAAGCGAAGACCGGTTCTCCGCCTCTTATTAGGATTGGCGCAAATAGTGAAGACCGTACCATATTTGATTCGAGCGTCCAGGTATGTATGGGATCAAAGCGGAGCAGGTCAAATGATATGACTTGTCCCCAATAGTTTTCCGTATCGCACTTTCCTCCACATACCAAAATAGTCCCATACCCCGAATCAACTCATAACAGAGTAAGTGACTCGTTTTACCAGACTGCACGGTTTTTACCTCCGGGTGAGTCCAACTCGGTAGCGGGGATCTTACTGCATTGAATGTTCAACGTCACTTGACAGACACGCACATTATCTGGGGTGTCAACTTGGGCCAACGCAACATTTCTGCAGCTACCCATGAGGCTCGTGCTATTTTCAAAGCGTTTTCCACAGATGCTTTCAAAGACGCTGGCCTGGTCCTGGATGCCATTGAAATTGGTAACGAAGCGGATTTGTATAAATTACACCACGGTCGACCAAGTGATTATTCGATAAGCGATTACTTGCATGAGTAAGTAGGTTATCCTCAAGCGAATTAGGCGCGGCACTCTGACCAAATGTAGATGGAGCGTATTTGCATCTGCCGTGTCGGATGTTGCTCATATTACCGACGCTTCACATACGAAGTTCTGGATTGGCTCGTTTAGTACTCATGCAAAAACGGGTTTTTCGCCTCATGCACTTTTCAAGCATGGTCTTCCAAAGTCCACCCTGGTTTCAACGTGGGAATGATTTCAACATTAGCCCCAATTTCTTACTGACAAACTCAATTAGCTATTCCCAACACCACTACAGTGGTTCTTTCTGCCGTGGTGCTCCCTCTCTTCTGCAAGATTTAATGTCAAAGGATAACATAAGGGGAGACCTCTCCGCCTTTGCCTCTGATATCGCTAGCGTTCGCTCCCATGGACTGCATTACGTTTTAGGAGAAACAAACAGTTATAAATGTCATGTAAGTTGTTTACTTTGTCATCCTATGCGATGTGTAATTGTTGATCAAGGGTGCACCCGGTGTCAGCAATACAGCAGGTGCTGCTTTGTGGACACTGGACTATGCCCTTTTTGCGTAAGTGTGCCATTGTTCTGTCTACACCATCTGACAGTATCTTCAGCGCTACCATCGGTGTATCCCGTTTATTTTTCCACGAAGGAGTTGGATATAAATATAATCTCGTAGGTCCCTTCGACGATGACGCCCAACTCCGTACGAACTCATTCCAGATTCAACCGGTAACCTTGACGCGATCCATCCTGGATGGCGAGCCTTTAGCAGAGCCTTTAGCACCACATGTTCAGCCACAGTATTATGCCGCCATCATCATTGCGGAAGCTACTGGAAAAAGTGGAAATGTCCAATTGAAGGAAATCCAAATCGATAACCCTAATATTGCTGGTTATGCCTTCTACGAAAAAGGGAAATTGAGACGTGCCGTGTTCATCAATTCCAAAGCATTTTTCAAGGGACGGCAAAGAAGAACGACTCATATAACGTTGAACTTCCAAAGCTCAAAGTACCAACGCGTGCACGTAAAACGGCTCAGGATCAGGCAAGTGGACGTCATATCCTCATAGAGTTTTGACTGAGATGAATAGACATGCTGATGATACATCTGGACTCACTTGGGGTGGACAAAGTTACGAAACAAGCGATGGTCGTGTTAGTGGTACAGAACATGAGGAAGTATGGCCGATTTCTGACGGTGTGCATATCCGAGAGACGGAAGCAGTGTTGCTGCGTTTTGCGTAACGTAGTTGATATAGAACGTGTCCTGCAGATGTACAAAACCAATGTCAATACGTAAACGCCATCACGGAAAGTGCCTCGAGACTTGGGATGCGGATAATTTTCAGAACAATTTTATGGTATGTGGAAATACACTACACTTGGATGCCCCCAACAACAAGAATATTCGTAGACATCTCTTCTGGAGTCGAGCAGTGACAAAATTTTTGGATGACCTGAAACGTCTCGTCGAGGAAGTAAATGCAGTTTATATCTGAACGCGACATTTTGCTGTCAAGATTGTTGCCTTGCAGAATTTCGAAATCCGAAAATTCGTGTATATCTATCTCCTCAGATATGCGGAACAAGAACCAGACCCTACCCTCTTATTAATTATTAATACGTTTCAAAGGAACCTGAAGCTTGAAGCTTGAAGGCCTGAATGACGGCGGTCCATTTATCTGTGCAATGGCACCGCGTGTCCGTGAAAATGATCAAAGTGCCGATGATAGGCAACATTGTCGTCCTCGCAATCAAAACCTGCTGCTGTTGTCAGTCTGTATGCGATAGTGTCTGGGGAGGCACATTGATCGCACGGTGTCGTAGTTTGGATACCATTTGCCTGCTTTGATATATGTTATCACAACATCGCTGCGTGATCGCTCGCTTCTAAGTATCTATCGAGGCGGTCATCGATGGGCACATTTGTTGATGTTGAGAAGTCGATTAACCGCTATGCTGCCATTGTGGACATGATTGTGTCACAGCGTTCAACCATAAATGTGGAAAGACACGACAAGTTTTGACTTTGTTTCGCTAAGCGCCTTCCACTGTCCAGAGTTACGAGAACGCACGGGGCGGCGTTATACTCTTGCGAACTCGGAAATTGCCGGAGCACCGTTCTCAAAAGCCAAAGCCCGCGGCCCGCGACGCGATGGCACCACGCCGTTCAGCTCGAGTGCGCGTGCACAACCGCGAACAAGATGTTAAGCATGTCAAGCCTATTCAAGTCAATAACTTGGCTGGTCGCCGTCTCAACACCAAAGGTCTTCCAACCATGCCCGCAGAGTTACTGTTGGAGATATTGTCTCACTTGCAAGCAGCGCCAATCCCTAACACAGATAAACTGTTAGATGGTCGTTACAGGGAGAGGAATACGGTTCTGCGCGCTCTGTCACAAACCTGTCGGTCTCTGCGTTCAGCCCTTTTACCTCTTGTTTGGGAACGGATTGACGTCTTGAATGATTCCTACCACTCAGGGAGGGCTTCTGACTGGTGCAAAATCATGGCGACTGATCTCGTAGAGCAATTGGAAATAGTGACTGTCCGCGAGCCGTCCTTCGCGGCTTATGTCAAGTAGGTAACCTCACGACTCAATCCTCGCTCGACTCACGGACGAGTGTTAGGACTGTGAATGTTACGATAACGGGCTACTCCGACATTAGAGTTCTGCGTGAGCTTGCACGATGTCTTGCGCTTATGCCCAATTTGCAAACAATTCAAATTGTCGACATGCTCGACTTCGCTTGTTCCTGGCGCAGTAAAAATGATCCACGAACTTCCGTTGAAGCTATTTTCGAGAGAGCATTCAAATTATGTTCTTTCCCATCAGTACAACAAGTAATTCTGCCTGTACGAGCACGCATGCTATTTAAATGCTTTCCAAATGCACATAGGGTGTATTTGAACCCGGCTTTGAGGCGATACTACATTCGCCCTCCAAATCACGATTTCGATTCCTTCAACCAGTATTTATTGGAAGTGGCAAAGCACTGTCAAAATGTGGAAGAGTTTGATTGTTTTGATGAATTGGGACAAAACTCCATGGATTGTATGTACTAGTAGTTGTTTTTTCGTGACTGGCTTAACCTTTCCAGTGGTTCTATCCACATTTCCAAAACTTCGATCAATGCGGATATATGTTCGTCAAATTAACATGGCAAGTAGTGTCAACATGCATATATCATTCAGCCCTCACGTTTGAATTTTAGGCATTCATCAGCCGGCTTTCTGAGCTGAAAAAACTTGAAAAGATTGAACTTATAGCACCTAATTGGTCTCAGTCGTTTCAGGAGAAGCGGATGGAAGCTATGCGTGTCCTCGAAAATTCTCCTGTTGAGACTAACAGAAAAATGTTAGTCACCCGCATCAAGTCTGGCGATAGAGTAGAGGTTGTCAAGTTCACTCCATAGTACTCTTTTTTCTGTATGCAGACGCTGATTGGTCATCGATGGTCACATTTATTGAAGTTCAGCTCTGGTCGTTGTTTTGCTGCAAAACAGCATCGCTGGTCTGTGCGCCTCTCAGTGCCACTGCAGAACAAGTGTCAAAATGTCCTCCTGGCAGCGCAGACGTCCACACCCATCCCGAGTACCGCCTAATTCAGCCCTTGAATTTACTCTGAAGTAGGTGCATTCTGCCCCATTTTAAGACGGTTACCATGGAGTTTGCCCGTGGCACCGGTTTATCGCGAGTGGTGGGAATGTACTGACGAACCTTTGGCAGGCGTATGCTTGGCGTGGACATCAGCCCGTGAATGGTAGAATCTAGATCAAGCAAACTCAAGATGAGGGTTTACCTGAGCTCCTATTTTATCGCGAAAGGTGTTAACTTAGCCGCAGTAACATGAGCCTTCGTTCCACCGTAAAGTCCGTTGGGTAAGGACGGCAAGGAACGGAATATTTTATTCGTACACTATGTATATTGATGTCTTTTCGTATCATAGCGAACATTTTCCACAATAGAAACCCTCCCTGGATGACGTATTTAGCTCGGCCGTCTTCACATGGAATTGTTGATTTTGAGAAAGTAACGGTGCATCGCCATTTGGTTCCTCAAATAGGTATATTGCCATGGTGCGTAACCGCACATACTAAGGCTCCATTCAGTGGCGTTCGTCGCGCGTACATGTTGGCCGTTGAGATCTTTGAGATGGATGAATATGATGTTAAAATGAGTATTACAGGCGTGTCTATGACAGGTTATAGAACGTCTCCCACTAAAAAGGGAACAAGTGAAATGTCATGTGTTTCAAATGAAGCTAACGTCACGTTCGTATGGCGCGTAACAGCATCATTATGATGTACTCACTAGTCGTGATGAAAATTTTCTCCATACCGTACAGATCGTGATGCCTATCTGACACACGGTGGCCTTCACCGTGAGGGAAGAGACTTGGATCCGGCGTCTGTTAATTATTTTTCGGCGTCAAACGGCTGCCCATAGTCGTTATGACACCGACACCTAGGTTCTGCGTTTTTTTGTTCGGACGACAAATTGAAAACATTTGATAAGCGCGTCGTCCACGGAAAAGACCGGAAACGGGGTGAGAACTCCGCACAGGAAAGTGCAACCGGGCAGTAAACTTTTGGAAGCTCAGCGGAATGGCGCAACAATTTTCGCATTAAAAATGCGACCGATCAGTCGACTTGGCATCATACCCAGGAGATTGGTTAAGCAACGTAAACTCCGATACCAGATTGTTACTAGGCAGTTTTTCGCGTTACGTTGCCAAGTCCACTGGATTCCCGACTCCACCTGCTCCACAGGCCATGAGGTACGTAGGAGGACAATTGGGTGAGGAAAACGACAAACACGGAGTTTTTCATCGCCTTGCGAATGGGCAAGCGCTGGCCAGAGATAGCTGAAATCAAATATATTATGCCAGGGAAAACGGAAAAGATCTGGTTGTAAAAGAAAGGCATGTAATTGGTGGGATCATTGTGGACTATTTTAGTTTATCTATATCTGACGTGACGCATTGACCCTTGCGTGTACAACGGTCTAAATATGGTCACAAGGGAAACGGACAGCAAAGCATGCTGAAAAAAATATAAAAACTCAGTTGAGACCTACTTACCGCACTGCCAGTTGCATCCCCATCTGCAGAAAAATTCGCCATCTGAAAATGAGGACTGCCATTGCTATTTTCGCTCTCTTCGCTCTTGGCGCACAAGCTGCAACCTCCAGCGCCTCGACCCCCGCTTCCAGTGCCAAATCGTGAGTGAATAATCGTCTTATTATTAGATATAGCTGTTTAATGGGGTTCTTAGCGAGTCGGCCACCGGTAGCGTCTCTGCAAAGGCTACGGGCAGTGCAGCCTCGTCGGGTGCCTCGATCACCAGCTCCGCCAATTCGACGTCATCCACGTCCGCTGCTAAGCCTTCTTCTAGCAATGCAGGTGTTGCCGTCCAGATTCCTGGTGGCGCTCTTGCAGGTGTTCTTGCTCTTGCAGGTCTTACCATGCTCTAAAGAGCATGTTATACAATCCAAGGTGGTGAATTGGATACGCTTTTTTGTATAGCAGTAGATGTATGGTTCATGGGGACTTCGGAAAAGTTTATGCTGCTTGGAAAAACGTTCTCCGGTGGATTATGCGACTATTGGTATACCCTAATCTTATGATATATACACACATAAGACACGTACTATTCGTGTTGTTAACCTCGGCAATTATGTTTTCAAGTAATACTTTGAATTTGGCTGATTGAACTTCCGCGTTGTGGAGTCCGAGCTCCACTGTTAGCGTTACAAGTTATTTTTACCTCTGACAAATGGTCAGCTGCCCGTTTTTTCAACACTCCTTCTTGATGCGATCATGCAACTTGACGTCAGTCGCAGCTTTCTTTCTCTATAAAATGCAGCAAAGAGACTGCGGCAGAGCATACACGACCACACTTTCTGGGCGTCCTACATTTGAGATAAGACCCTTATTGCAAGTAGAGTGATGAAAGTAACCATCACTTTGACGTCGCTCTTGTTCGCTAGCCTCACAGCTCATGCGCAATCGAGCATCAGCAACCCGGGCGGACCGATATCCGATGCCTCGACGGTTTCCCTCAGGTTAGCCACGCATTTCTTGCACAGAGTCACAGACTGACTTTGTCAAAAGCTCGACCAGTACCATCGTCGGGCTTTCTACCCCTAGTCTTTCTATAGTCTCAACGG
Organism: Amanita phalloides; assembly: GCA_032173475.1. NCBI lineage: Eukaryota > Fungi > Basidiomycota > Agaricomycetes > Agaricales > Amanitaceae > Amanita > Amanita phalloides. The sequence continues at coordinate 345,799 of JAENRT010000010.1, read as the reverse complement.
TATCACTTCCGGGCTCGTCAGCGACGACTGTTCCCGGATCCGGATCCACGACCACGGATGTTTCTAGTGCATCTGTGCCCACGACCATCGCATCGGGGAGTGGCTCGACGACTCAAGCTGCCACATCGGGGAGTGGCTCGACAACTCAAGTTGCCACATCGGCTAGCAGCACGCCGACCCTTTCAAATGCGGCGTCATCTAATCGCATCAGTACCACCAGCAGCGCTCTTACTTGCTTGTTCGCGCTCCTAGCAGCTGCATTCTGAAATTATCTCTAGTCGTTTTGTTTCTATATGTACGACTTACGTACTTACTTCATTCTTGCGAGTAATTGCAATGGAACTCGGTGACGTGATAGATAGAGACTAGTACTAGTCCATGATGACAAAATTTAGTTTGTAATAGCCTGGGAACTCGAAAAGTTTTTCCACATTCTATAAATAAGCATAAGCATTCCATCGGCATGTGGTAACACGCCATTGCGGAAATGGCTGCAGGTTTCGTATTATCGATTGCTGAAAGACTGCCTTCAAGTGAAGACCGAACGCCGTTAATGACGGAGTTTTTTGATGAAGCTCCTGCGTGTTTCATTAGGTAAAGATCGAAACTTTGTCCGGAGCATGCGTTCTGTGGAACCAACTAGTGACATGTCAGCACTTGACAAATGCAACTTCCAGGCAGATGGGTCTCCAAGGTTTCTTGTCACGGAAAAATAGCTCCGTTGGTTGGTGGCGATAGCGCGATCGGATTGCTTGCGCCGCCTTATATGTGTACAGGGCGACACAAAGGACCACCCATTCTACAGTACTTGCCAGATGCAGGTATGTGGCAAATCGTACCTGCTGGTATGCTACAGTGTTGAACGTTGACAGGTGGATGAGATTATTATTGGCTCTTATGTCCAATCCAATCTCCCTCACATGCTCCCTCGTCAGATTTCGGATTTGACATGACAGCTGCAATTATAACTCATCGTCCGACTCTGATGGCGTTATGTAAATGAACGTCCTTGGAGCTTGATGTGTTGATGGTACTAGAGTGCTCATATATAGCTCGATTCGTGCAAATGATGGCTTCTATCCTGCTCAACGAAACTCTGCCGAAATGCGTCCGCTGTCGTTGCTGGTCGGCCTTCTCTGTCCTTCTCTCCTGGCGGTGTTGGCCAAGAGCGACAAATCTACTCCATCATCTGCAACTGCGTCTACTTCTGCGAAAAGTGCTTCAACTGCATCGTCTGTCCTTTCCCATGGTTCGCATTCGTCGACTGTATCGTCGACGAGCGGTATAACAACGGTTTCTACTGTGCATGTATCTATACCCCCTACTGTGTCTACCTCACGCACTCGGCCAACCCAAACCCATTATTCGTTTACGCCATTCCCTACGCCTACCGAACAGCCAGTCCCCGGGGTATTTCCCGCTACAAATCCTCGCAAACCTCCGGCGGTTAGCAAATTGTACACTTTATGAATTACCTAATTATGTCATAGGTTGATTCATCAGAGATTCCAGACTTTTATCCTGCGTGGGCTGAAGCGCGTGCAAAAGCGAAAGGCAAGGTGGGTAGGAATAGTTGACCTTGAGTCATCAATGATTTTTTCTTCATTTGCTGATATATATCACGTTGTGATAGATCGCTGGATTCTCTTTGGAGGATAAAGTCAGCGTCGTGACCGGCGTCGGCTGGACCGGTGGAAGATGTGTCGTAAGTTCAAGATCTTGCTACTTGGTTCTGTCTGATCTAATCGTCATTGCACAGGGCAATATTGCAGCTATAAATGGTACCGGTTTTCCTGGTCTTTGCTTGGAAGTATGTTACAATCATACTACCTGTATTTAATCTCACCGCGGATTTAGGATTCTCCCCTGGGTGTTCGTTTTGCTGACCGTGCTACGGCTTTCCCGGCTGGGATCAATGTTGCAACTACGTATGGTGTCCCGTTATTCATGTATCAATGATTGATAATTGTTTAGTTTCAATCGCAATTTGATGCGCCTCCATGGCTTATCCATGGGCCAAGAACACGTTGGCAAGGGTGTCAATATCGCATTGGGACCTATGATGAATATGGGTCGAGTTGCGCAAGGCGGGAGGAACTGGGAAGGATTCGGCGCTGATCCCTTCCTTGCTGGAGAGGCAGCTTATGAAACTATCCTCGGCATGCAACAGGCTGGCATTCAGGCCTGTGCCAAGCATCTGATCAACAAGTGAGATTTATCTATTGATTCTTGTTATTTGTGTTAACCTTTGAGAAGCGAACAAGAACATAACCGAACTACGGAATCATCCAACGTTGACGATCGAACTCAGCATGAAATTTATGCACATCCCTTCTTGAAAAGTATAATGGCTGGTGTGGCAAGCGTCATGTGCAGTTACAGTGCGTCGCATTGATCGTCAGCTTACAAACCGTTTTCAATTGAGTCGCTGTCAGACGAAATCAACAATACATATGCGTGCGAGAACGACAAGGTTATGAATGACATTGTCAAGCGCGAATTCGGCTTCCAAGGTTGTGAGTGTAATTTTCTTGACATTCGATGGGTTATTTGTATTGAGGTTAAAATTAGTTATCATGTCTGATTGGTCAGCGTAAGTGACAAGAGGGTATCCTGAACTTATGGCTCATGTGCCTTCAGTACACATTCCACGTTGTCAGCCATTACCGGTTTGGATGTAAGTTCCGTCCTACTTTACGATCTCGGTCCGGGTTTATATATAGTTTTCAGATGACTATGCCTGGAGATATAACGTTTAACTCTGGCACTTCCTATTTTGGTGGAAACCTGACAAAATACGTGCAAAATGGAACCATTCCCGAAGCTCGAGTTGATGACATGGGTAGGCCACGTGCGACGCGTTTGGTGTCTTTGCACTAACCCGAGTAATATAGCCATCCGCATCCTCGCAGCATGGTATCTACTGGGTCAAGATTCTCGAACCTACCCTGTAACCAATTTCAATGCGTTCAAACCACTGGACCCAGCAACAAATGAGCATATTGATGTGCAAGCGGATCACGCTAAAGTCGTTCGCGAAATTGGTGTGGCGAGTACGGTATTGCTAAAGAACGTCGGCGGTGCATTGCCGCTCAAGAAGCCCAGGAGTCTCGCTCTGTTCGGTAGTGATGCAGGCCCGGGGGCTGCGGGAGCCAACCAATTTCCTGACCAGGTACGCTTAAACGTGTGTATTGACCGTGGTCTGTATTCCTTACTGTTGGAAGGGTGGCCAGAATGGTATTCTTGCAATGGGCTGGGGTTCTGGGACTGCATGGTTCCCCTACCTTATTTCCGTAAGCAAATTTTGGTGGCAGTCCTTTGTTCAAGACTAATGCGGTGTCTTGTAAGCCTTACGAAGCCATTCAGCGACGCGCGGCACAAGACCATACAAGTATGTTTTGGTCTTTCAATGACTACGATTACGAGACAGCTGCACAATATGCTGTACAACGATCGGCTGCCATCGTATTCCTCAACTCTGACTCTGGCGAAGACTATATCACGGTTGATGGAAACGAAGGAGACCGGTATGTAGTCCAAGCGATAGATAGACGCATGCTCAATGCACCTCTCCAGCAACAACCTGACAGCGTGGCACAATGGCGATAAGCTAGTTCTGACAGTAGCGGCGCAAAACAAGAACACCATCGTTGTTGTTCATAGTGTTGGGCCTCTGATTGTCGAACCGTGGATTGAACATCCGAATGTGACAGCAGTACGCGTCTTGCGCACAGATATCTCGGGTCGTCTGCTTACCCGATATCTTCTAGGTCCTCTGGGCTGGTCTGCCTGGTCAAGAAGCTGGAAATTCTCTTGCCGACATCCTTTATGGAGATAAGAACCCGTCGGGCCGACTCCCGTATACAATCGCCAAACGGGCATCTGATTACCCGACTCGTGTTATTACAACAAGTAATCCAAATAAGATCGTGGAAATACCATACACTGAAGGGTACGTTCCATTCCTTTGTGCCAACGTAACGAGTCTGATGGTGGTCTGCTGCGTAGGCTGTTGATTGATTATCGCTACTTTGATGCTGTGCGTTCACATTGATTTGATGATTACGAGAAACTAAAGGACCTGTAGAAAAAAATCACTCCCCGGTTCGAGTTTGGCTTTGGACTGAGCTACACCAAGTTCGAGTATAGCGATCTGCATGTGTCCAGGGTTTCAAACTCGGATAATGCGCAAGCCGATTTGCAGGATGCTTGGGAAGCTGGAGAGCCTTCTCCGCGCGGTCAAGGATCATCGGTTGCTCTTTGGTTCGTCGAAGCAATCTGCAGAGTCTGTGCATACTAATCATGATTGGAAGGTTGCACCGCCCGGTTTATGAGGTCACCTTCAGTGTCAGGAATGTTGGATCAAGGTCTGGTACAGAGGTAACGTTGGTTGCTGGTTAAAGAGAGTTTTGATTAACCCCCAGTTGAAGATACCCCAATTGTATGTCAACATGCACCCCTCTTCCGGGGAACCGCCTTCTCTCCTCAAGGGATTCACCGATGTGGTGTTATCCCCGGGCGAGATAAAGCCAGTGACCATCCAATTGTCGCGCTATGATCTTTCCATTTGGGATACAGTTGCTCAGGGATGGCGACGTCCCCGGCACCGGATTCACATCACGGTTGGAGCAAGCAGCAGAGATAGTAGATTGCACGGTATAATTCATTCATAAAAGGAACGGACTTTCTTGTTATATATATATATTTCTTGTGTCTCGTTTTATTGTTCTTGGGTAGTATAGGAGTCAACAGTCAACGGTCAACGGTCAACAATCGAAAGAGGAAGACTCGTTAAGGCGACTTGTACATGTGCGAGAACCACCATCAAGTAGTTTTATGCAACCTTTCTGCTCTATTTTTCAACCCGTCTGCATGAGCGCTAAATCCCAGCTTAAGGTTGGCGTGCACGAAGAAATAAATGAACCATGTGAGGATCCCACTAAACACTTCTGCCGTTTCGTATTTTGTTTTTCCGCTTGTGTCCACACTGAGAACTTGCCATCGCTCAGCCCTGAGCAAGAAATTCGGAAATCCAACGGTGATCCATGCAGCGCGGTGATTCTCGTGGTCCAAGGTGGATATCTGCACCATTGTGGAACTCTTGCCGAACCAGCCTGGCTCGCCCATAGTCGGCGGTATGTGAACGGGCTCCATTGAGATGTATTGGCCCACCCTAGGCGTCTGGTCATCCACAGTGATTTTGTTCTTGTCGACTATGGCCTGTCCGCGTCTGGGGACATCAGGTGCAGTAGACAACTAGCAGTAGACATCATACACAAATGGATTCCATTCGCTATACGCTGGAAAATCGAGCAGTATGCGCCATACGTCGTCGATGGGTGCGTCTATCAGGCGGAAGGCGGTGATGGAGAAGACGCCTGGAGGGAGAGGAGGGATACCGGAAGCCATGTTTGTTTGGCTGAGGCGTGGGAGGCAAACACGAATGATGGCCCGATTTTTTGTTGACGGCCATCCAAGACTCAAAATGCCCATTTCACCACCTGAAGACGAGCTCAGACGGGCCATTGTCGACCTCAAGAGCCAGAATCCGTCGTTGGGGATATCCAAGGTCCATGCTTACCTGCTCGCCATGTATCCAAACTGGACGGTCAGCGAAAAACGCACACGCAAGATTCTGCAGGCCGAGGGTCTCACGCTCATCACTCCCTCCCACAGCGGCGCATTCCCCCAGCCTAACTATGACTCCTCCATCTCCATGTTCCCCACTTCCCGCGTCATTCCCCACCTGGACACGCGCCGCTGGTCTCCCCGCGTGGCTGTCAGGTATATCGACAACAAGAAGGGGAAAGGGCTTGTTGCCACCGAAGACATCGCGCAGGGAGAGACTCTTTGGCGGGAGGACCCGTTTGTGATTGCCGCGGAGTGGTAAGGTTCTTTCGTCGGTCCATTCATTCAATATGAACGTTTGTTTTGAGAAATCCAGGGAGATATACGACCTTCAGAGCGCTTCTGCCGCTTGTGGGTTCTGCACGACGCCTTTATTACCAGACTCGCCGCTTGTCCTGAGCTGTCCCTCCACGTCGTCATCGGTGACGGCCTCTTCAAGTTCGTCATCGCCGCGCTGCAAGACTCGCTTTTGTAATCGTCTCTGCCAGTCGCGCTCTGGCAAGACTCATCTCTTGATCTGCCCTGCACAGAATCCTGCTTCAGTCCCATTAATCAAGTTTGCAAGGGAGTCAAGGTGGATGGCGCTCCATGCGCTGACGCAGACAACAAGTAGGATCTTGCTGGCTAACCAGCAACAGGACGATTTTGGGGTTGACGCAGAGTGGCAGTTCATTAAAGCGCTGGCGGAGATGGGTATGGAGGAACGGTATAAATATAGTTTCAAGTCGTAAGTGTGGAGCTGCTGGTAGTTGGATGATGATCAAAACAGAGTCATTAGGAGTGGTCATCCAGAGCCAGATAGAGCTATGTGGAAAAGAGGATACGAGCTGTACGTGCATGCATTCAAAGAGCCCTCGACACCCACGGAGCACAAAAAGCTGGCGCGAATGTTAAAAAAGCCACTGCGACCTGATATTGACCAAGAGCTGTTTAATTACAATGGGTTCCTACGCCATCTTGGCAAGATGAATCTGAGTAAGTTGCCAAAAAAAAAAACAGCCGTGCTCCAAGCTGATCACGATGGCGCAACAGATTTAGAAGCCCATGGCGGTCTTTATACCCTACATTCCCACCTAAATCACTCGTGCAAGCCGAATGTGTCGGTCAGACATCTTGATCAACGCACCGCGTTGGCCCGCATCACCGTACTTGCCAAAACGGACATCAAGGCGGGCCAGGAGCTGGCCGTTACATACGTCAACCCGGAGTTGGGCCTTAAAGCTCGGCAAGAGGCGTTGGAAGCGTGGGGCTTTGGCGAATGCCGATGTGAGCGCTGTTTAGAGGAAGAGATGAAGTTTGGCAAGGCTGCCCTCATTGAAAAGAAGGATGAAATGGACGATTTGGAGAAGGAGCTTAAGGCCGGGCTTGGAGTGATGTGACATACTTGTTTGAATTACTCTGCTATCAGAAGTCGAGGTTAAGTTAAACTATGGATACATTGGTAGCGTACACGTCCTAAGCACTTGTCATCAACTGCTGGACCATGTTAGCGCTTGAGCGGGCCTGTGAGAGTCCTACTGGTAGCGCAGGGCGCGTAGAGGTCCACCAATCATCTGGCAACCTTTCTTCGCAAAGCCACTGCCTCACCCGCTTAACGGGAACGACATCGTCGTCTCCCCTCTCCTTGTCCCGCATGAGCAACCAGAACAGTCCACACTCTCCCAGCGCGATCTTCTCGTGGAGCCCATCCAGGGGTCGATCGAGCTGAGCCAGCCTCTGCGCGTGTACGCGCGCAAGGTCGCGGAGGGAGAGGCCCTTGGAGAGCATTGCACAATCAAGGATGTCGGTAACGAGTACGGGGTCCGGAGAGTGCGAGGGAGTGTCATTGGGGTGGACAAAAGAGGCGTTGTGGGCTATCTTGAAGCGCCCTTGCTGGGAAAGGCTGGCGAGGTCTAGCGTCCACGTGAGACGAGGTATGCAGACGATTGAGGAGCCAGAAGTGAAGGACAGCTTGCCGCACGTTATGTATCCCACTGTCGCAAGCACATGCGCTAGCAGCCTGGATATATTGTAGACGGCACACAAGGCATCCACAAGGACCATGTACGAGATACGCTTCCCATCGTGTGATCTGTGAATTGGTTCATTACATTGGCGAGTTGGAAGAACAAGTCGAACGAACATGTATTGGTGGTTTGCTAACGCATTCAAAGCTGGGCAAGGCGACCGAGTCGAAGCGACATCAATCGGAGGCAAAAAATTATGTTGTGGCTCCATCTGCCTAGAGAGAACTGGACACAGAGGATTGGCATGGTCCGTTATATAGCATTTTCGAGGAGGCAAGGTTGACTCGCAGATTGCTTTAGACGCCCATGGACAGTTACACTTACGATGAACTTCCAAACGAGATCTGGTGTAAAGTCATCGCCTTGGTTCTGTCAGATAGTATATACGCTATCTGCTGCTCTTCTCCTGACGTTGACCTATCTTGGGACCGGATCGCATTTGGGACCCTCAGGCTAGTGTCCAGGGCTTTCGGGGAGCGCGCTGTCAAAGTGGCGGATCTGGCGCTTTCGAACCCGCAGTGCTGCGGGTCAGTTCAAACCATCATATGATCCTCGGGTAGCGTGCGCTCAATCCACTCTTCTATAGGTATGCCAGGCGTCTCACTAGTCCAGAGGAACAGCCAGAAGAGACCGATATGGTCATCGAGGGTGACGGAGGGAAAATCAGGTATGCTCCCGGTGACGTACCACCACCGATACATATCCCGAGCCCCATCCAGGAAGCTGTATGAGAAATTCAATTTGCTCAATACAATCCAGTCGGCCAGCGATCCCGTTCTCTTCTTCGCTGACAGCGGCATCTCGCTGCTATCAGCCTATTATGGCTACGTCCAGCTGATAAAGAACTCCAAGATCGTCTTTGCCCGTAACACTACTGCCCAGCTCGACATTGTGGAAAAGTTATACCGTGTAATCCCTGTCGCCTTCCGGAAAGTTTTAATCATGCTGGATCTCATGACGCTTCCAGAAATGGTGGACAGGCTCCGCCTAGACGTGGAGAGAGACGAGGTATTTGTTTCATCAGGTATCATTTCGGTGTCTTTATCGTGCGCGTCCATTGCTCAGATGATGCTAGGACTGGAAATCATTTATAGGTTATCGGAGACGCTGACGCGCGGCGAGTGGCGTGTTTCCTCGGTGTCTGAAGTGAGTCGATCAGAGCAAACAGCTGTCATACCTCAATTGACGTGTTCACGAAGGACTTTAAGGTATACCTCGATGACTTGTGCGCAGCGTTAAAGAAGAACGGCGAGCTGTACACTGCCACCCTCAAACAGCAGGGGTTAGGTGACTGTCCAGCCATATTGCAGCTACCTGGCGTCAGGGTAGCTACTGGGCATATCCTCGACCACGATTATCAACATGCGGAATTAGCGGACCTGGTCAGAAGCTGGTCTCAACCAATGTCCAGATGATATCCTAGAGCCCTACGTTTTCGTTCCCTGTAAACCAGTTTTCGGGGCTGTGAATCCAACCATGACAAATTTGCGCCTCACTGACCGAATACTATGTGCTCGGGAAACCGGCGCTCATGTATCTCGATCTAGACCCATTTATGATTTACGGTGAAGATGGGAATGATGGTAGTTTCTTATAAACTCATCACCATTCTCTCGTTGCCGAAGTACTGACTAGTCACTAGTCAAGAAGAAAGTTTACTAGGTTTGACTCATGGTAACTTGGCTGTCCGTGAATGGTGGAACCTTCTTACCGCTTGGATCAGCACTCTCAATATTGCGCTTCGTTGCGGAGGATGGTGTAATTTTAATCGTTGGAGCGACGAGTTGAGGACGACGCAGTCAAGATGTATTTTGTTTGTATGAAGGGATGATTAGTCGCGATCCCAAGACGGTGGGTTTTGGAAGTGCCGATGATCATATATCATACGCAATCTCTCACAGACAGAAAGATAATGAATTTCTCATAAACAATCGATGTAAGGGATATAACGAGTGCTACATTGAGATTAATGCACGAAAAGCTTAGACTGATGATGCGCGTCAATCATCATCCACACAACGATAACTCTGATTACCTAGACATGAACGAAATGGTCCATCGTAGGCGTCTTTTTCTCGTGTATGCGCATCATTCATTATTCATTTTAGTCTCGGATTGTTATTTGGATTTTTTGCTTGTTTTTTGTAGTCGTTAATCAGTATTTTTCGCTCATCTTTAACGTCGTCATACGTATTCAGTTTTTTTTGCAAGTAGTTATTATTCAGCTTTTTACCCCGCTTTTTTGTTTGTTATTTAGGTCTTTGCTTGTTTCGCAATTTATATATATATGTTTTCATGCAGTTCTTCACAAGTCCAGTAGAGAAGCCAAAAAGATCCAGATTACAGCCAGAACTCCAAGCCTTGATCTCCATGGTCTCTGAGAATTCTGGGACATAGCCAAGTACAACATAAACAGCTGCATTGAAAGGAATGCCGTCATTGGGTGTTGCTGCGATTCCACCAGACTTGCCCATTTTAGAATACACACGTCAACCTCCATGTAATCTCCGTACTCGGAAACGTAACCAGTGATGATGGGAGGGAGGTCAACTTAGTCATCCTCGAACATGACAACTGTGATGTCATTGTAATTCTCTGGTCGCCTGACGAGGGCTTGAAGGCTTGCGAAGTAACGCAGAGGGTTGGAAGTTCTCAATAGGCCTGTTCAAAGATGTTGCAGACTCAGCGATAAGCACAGGTGCCGAGAAATCGATTGCCGCCGCGGCCTGAGCAATTTCTGCAGGCCAAAGTATACCTTCCAGCTTCATGTTCACTGTTATGATAGTGCAACGGACAGACGCAAGTAAGCGTGACTCTTCAGCTTCCCTAGTTCGTGGATTTTCCACCCTTCTTGAGCTGACGGGAGAAGACTCGGCGGACATATGCGTTCGTGCTTTCTCGGTCTTCGCACTGGGAGCAGCAGGCAGAAGGACAGTCGGCTCAACAGACTCTTCGTGTGCTTTTGGCTTTCTGGGAGAGATAGCCGCACTCTCCAAAACTAGTGAAGTCGGAAATGCCGTACCCCAGGCCTTTAGCGTATCAGCGGAAATTTTAGGATGTCGGCGAGCAGCATAAGGAGAGTCGACGTTCCGAGCGGGGATTTCGAAAATATATGCACATAGAGCAGGATCAGCATCCACGCTTACGGCGGGTTCCTGGGGTGCAGCAGCAGCAAAAGCTGCATTCTTATGAGTCGCCAATATCTATTCATCGAAGATTATCACGTACCCCGAGACCTGACATTCCCATACAGCCGGCTCCTGGCCGCGAGAACAGAGGCAAGTAAACATGAGTTTCAATAACGGCGGTATGATTAAATCACTTACCCAATGCCAACGGCGAGCTTGGCGTATGGCTTGGGCTTGATGGGCCTCCAACCCTGTCGGTGGATCGACGCATCTGAAGAACGCCTGGATTGGGTGAGTATATGAGACATGATTGCTCGCGATGATGAAGACGAGCAATGATGCGACTTACTCGAGTACAAGAAGATAATTGAGCCGAGGCATTGTTGTGGGTAACTTGATGCGATGGTGGCGGAAAGAAGGCAAGAGACGACAAGAGGAGCAAAGGCAAGTTGGTCCGATTATATATGACGGAAATAAGTGGGTCAGCCTCCAATGCCGCAAACAGAAGTCAAAGTGTCATTCCATGCTCACTGGGTTGCACAGCACGAAACTTTGGAATCGAGCACTGTTGCATATCGACTGCAATCGCTGTTGAGCGTTTGGTGGTAAAGTGAGATGTACGCGAGAAAGGCATCGAGACGTTGTAGGCGTGACCTCGAATTAGGACTGTCACATGTCTGCTCTAGCAAGAGTCCAACGCAGATCACTGCTTTTGCCGAGATTCCAACCAACAAGCGCACTGAGTACCTCTAATCCGGTTTTCACGAGGCTCGTCAAACAATCATCGACGCGGGCATTCTCGCCAACTCTGAGATTTTTCTCGACAGCGCTTGTGTCGCGGAATGACAGCGAGACCGACACCAGTACTGTTATTCCCTCAGATCCTTGTAGAACATTGTTCGTTGTGAATGTCCCTAGTCAAGCTACCGTTTCGGAGGTACAGGGCATCTTCTGGCGTTTCGGAAGGTTATCGGACTTTAGGATGGGTATGTTGCGTGCTCTAATTCGTTTATAATGCTCATTTTTCCATCTACAGGTTTCAGAGAGGGCAGCAGCGGCGTCAATAAGGGATTCGCGCATGTTCAGTTTGCTGAACTAGAGGGCGCGATTGCGGCGTACGAGAGTCACCAAAACGAACCCCTTTGGATAAGGAATCGTCCGCTCGTGCTGAATTATGCAAGGCCAAGGAAAACACCAGGCCCAACACGATGCAACACATTATACTTTAAAGAGTTTGAGGGTGGTATGATGGCCCTCCAGAATGTTTTGAAAAAATACGCGCGGCACGTTGTGCGCATTAATTATTGCAAGTGCACTTCAAAATCTTGTCTAGCAGGAAAAACTGATGGTACCCTAGTGCAGCCGATGGAGCAAGGGACTCGCCACACTCGTGGTCGTATCCATTTCCGATCTGAAGCAATAGCCACAGAAGCGTTGAAGGAGTTGAATGGTAAAGTAACGGAAAATGGAGTTGAGATCAAACTGTCATACTTACGATTTAAGACGCAAGCGCAGCCATCGTTTCAATCATGATTATTCTCCATGAAAAATTAGCGGGGCGTCCACGTCCACAGTATAGCTGCATAATAGATTTGAATATTTAATATTTGAATGCCATGTGGCGTCTGAGCCTCGTCTACTTCCAGCAGAACGTCACAGTGTCACATGTGACAACCGCTCTTACAAAAAAATGTCAAGAGTTCTGCCATGCTTGTCGCGGGTCCAAGTGACAAGAGCACTGGCTACCTCTAGCACCATAATTGCCAGGTGCCAGTTTGCTAGACAAGCCTCAATGCGGTCATGGTTGCTACCATCTCCGAGGTTTTTCACAACATCGCGCGTCTCGAGGAATGACGACCAGACCAGGGCTCATCCTGTTGCTCCCTCGAAAACGTTATACGTTGGGAATTTACCTTTCTCCGCTGACGCTTCGGAGATACGAGATTTATTCTCGCCTTTTGGAGAAATGGAAGACGTTCGGATGGGTACGGTCGTGTTATTCTAAATTGGCGCACATTGTTCAACTTGGTTCTACAGGCCTCATGAAGGATGGAAAAAGCAAGGGGTATGCCCATGTCGACTTTGCTAAACTCGAAGACGCGATTGCGGCGTACGAGAGTGGCCAAGAGGAACCCTTTTGGGTGCAAAATCGTACGCTGCTACTGGACTATGCAAAGGGAATAAAGGAACAACAATCAAGTCGTCCATTCAAAGTGTTGTACTTTAAACATTTCGACGGCGACGCGCAAACGCTTCGGACGGCCTTCAAGGGACATGCCCACAACATCATTAGTATCGATTTTCGCAAGTACTTTTTTTTTCATTGACGAATGGGAATAGCTGAATATACCACAGTGGCGCCAAGGGAACCAGGGAGATCATCCAATCATGGTCGTATCACTTTCCGAAATGAAGAACAGGCCACGGCAGCGTTGGAGGAGTTGAATGGTAAAGAAGTGGAAGAAGGGCTGAAAATGGATTTGGAGTATGGGCATAATAATATGAAAAGGCGAGCCCAGCCAAGGCGGTCGCAGTATTAGGAGTACGACATACATATGCTTGATTTAATTATGCAATACATCCACCACTTCCTCGAACAAGACTGATAAATTGATAATATCTATTTAAATTTTAATCATTAAGCGCAGCAAGGTAGCTCTACGAAGCATATCAGGAACTGGAACAAACGACCTTCACATTGGTGTACTGACCTCTCTATTTCCCAAAAACTCCAAGTAAGTCAAGGATATTGCAATCCAAAAGCTCCTGTCGACGCCCAACATTCTTTCCTCTGCAGTGTCTATTTCGATGAGGCCGGTGTACGACCCGACGGTAAGAATAGGTGTACGATCATGGTGGACTAAGAAAGGCGTCAGTGGTAGATCTAAGAATCCCGATTCCACATTCGCGTCGAGGTTGACGACCGATTGCGACGTGTAAGGTGGCGGCGGCGTCTGAGGTGAATGTGACACACGGGATAGCGTGAAAGATCTCGAGTGGGAAGGTCGATGATTCTTGATCATGGAGAGAGCACGTGAAAAGAGCGAGTCCGTAGTTGGCACTTGTGGTGCCATGGAATGTGGGGCTAGGATGAACTGGGTGATTTGCATAGGGTAAGGAACACGTGGAATCAACCTGGGTGGTGTCGGTGGTGTCGATGGTACCGGTGTCGGTTGTGCAGCGTCGTTAGATGCAGCACTTGCCATCGGTCGTGGGCGTACGACTGCTGCGGGAGGCAAAGGTGGGTAACTGTGTATACTGGTTCGGCTATTGGAACGGTTTGTACCATCCTGTATACTAGCGGGCCTGCTCGACTCAGTAGATGAGTTGATGACGTGATTGGTTCGAAGGTTGAACGAGAGCGCCCCTTCGGTATGATACGGTGATGAAGGTGGGACGGGGATAAATGGTATAAAGGTACCCGGAGGAAAAGACGGATGTCGAAGGCGAATGTACCACCCGCGCTTTGGCTTGTGAATGGACCAGCATATGGCCTTGCTTGGGTTGTGCTACAGGATTACGGTCATTTGACGAATCGGGAGGTGAGAGGACGAGGATAGATACAATCAGGTGTTCGACAATTTCATCATCAGATAAATATCTTTCCTTAGAGGCAACGCTTGAGCATATATCCACGATATGGGAGCAGGACAGGAACCTTGTACCAGATGACCTGATTCGAATTCTCAGCGAGGACATTTATGCGCAACTGTTGCAGAACATCTGTGCTGGTTCACTAAATTTATGAGACTGAATGGTCTATATGAATCAAGAAGATAAGCACCTTTGCACCACAAAGCGCGATTTATCTGAGGATGTATGGTGTGTCGGTAGCGACATGGTTGTTTGGCTTGAAAGCTGTAAACAAACAACGCGCCAGATGGCCTACAACTGGTTCTGCGTCGCGTACTCAGTCATCAACATCCTGTCTCATGCGGCTCACCATAGAGTAGCAGGCAGTACATTGGCAGCGAGGACGAGTTCACAGGCATGGAAGACACAATCTAACAAGGAGGAACCACGCTCAAGTCTTCCCGATCATGCACCGATGACAGAGGCGCAGCCAGCGACCGTCGGGGGTAGTAGACACAGTAATGTGATGCGGACTGTGTGTTAACCGATTCCCTTAGGCTGAAATTACTCAGGAAAACCCGACGTACTCTACGCCTAATCGTCACTTGCAATCCTCCAAAGTGCCGTCGTCACGAATAGGAAGGCTCTTCCATTATGGAGGCGAGTATATGCGCATATCTACCATTGGCCTCGCTGACCAACATTGCTAGGTTTGGCCGCGTCCCTCGGCTATGGCGCAGCCTCAGAGCTGCTCCGTCGGACGAGCAGCAACTCAGATTCACAGTCTTCTCTTGTCATGACAGAAGCTAACATCAGACGCCTTGTCGCAAAATTGTCCCGGATGCGGGGCGCAGCGCTCAAGTTGGGGCAATTTATGAGCATCCAAGGTGCTTATTTCTCTCTACAATTGTCCAAGAGTGCAATCTTACGGTCTTAGATACTCATGTTCTTCCTCCGGAAATTGACAGTATATTTAGAAGAGTCCAAGACAGCGCACACTATATGCCTGACTGGCAGATGGAGGTACAGGACTTCTTCAGGGTGGAGAAATGTACTCAACCCGTACTAGAGAGTTGTGCAAGCTTCACTCGGTCCTGACTGGACATCGAATTTTTCTTCCTTTGACCGCGTTCCATTCGCTGCAGCATCAATTGGCCAAGTTCACAAAGCCGTTCTCTCCCCTTTGGTTTCGCCTACAGGGAAGGAGGAACCAGTCGCTGTTAAAATACAATTTCCCAACATTAAGGACTCTATCACTAGCGATTTAGGATATCTCAAGCTTTTGCTGACAGCTGGCAAGTTTCTGCCCAAGGGATTATTCCTTGACAAAACAATCAAGGTCAGCGAATGTATAAATCGCTGGCCATCCATTTGGAGCTTTGTTAGGTCATGAACGAAGAATTGGCAGACGAATGCGATTATATACGCGAAGCTTCTTTCCTGCGCAAGTTTGGTTCGACGGATCGTCTGGGCAATGACCCTCGATTCAAAGTTCCATGGGTTTGGGACGGAAGCACTCGTGATATCCTTGTCATGGACCGCGTCAACGGTTTCAGCGTTGGCGAAGCAGATGCCTCTCGGTTAAACCAACAAGACCGAAACGATGTAAGTTGTCACTGATCGCACGTCTCACCGGTAATTTATGAGCGCAGATTGCTTCGTGGATTATAGAATTATGCTTGAAAGAATTATTCGAATACAGAACTATGCAAACCGACCCTAATTGGTCCAATTTCTTGTGGAATCCATCAACACGACAGGTGTGCGATGAGAGACAGGCCGCAATTTGTCTTTAACTAGTGCTACAGATCGAGCTGGTTGACTTTGGCGCGTCACGGGAATACTCCCAAGAGTTCATGGATAACTGGCTACATTTGTTACAGGCTGCTGCATCTCAAGATAGAGGTGCATGTATCCAATGGAGTCTCAAGCTCGGGTATCTAACTGGCGGAGAAGACGAGGCAAGTGCTAGCCCATGTCTGAACGCAATATCTCACGATTTGTGCAGATCATGTTAGACGCACACGTCCATTCACTGGTCTTGCTTGCAACACCTTTTAGGACGTCGGCTCTCCAACCATTTGCTTTTGGCACTGGTAGCACATGGGCAGATATCACGGCTGAGATCAGAGCTCAGATACCTATCATGTTACAACATCGGTTAACGCCACCACCGAGGGAGACATACAGCCTGAACAGGTAACGAGATCCTTGTCCGCTATCTGGCCAAGATTTGACGCTTGGACCTAGAAAACTTAGTGGCGCGTTCCTTCTAGCATCTCGCCTAGGTGCGACCGTACAGACGAAGAATATCTGGGATAAGGTTGTTAGCAACTACCGCTTTAGCACACCCTAATTCATGAATATTGGGGACAATAAGTGGTATTGTTGCGACGGGCATCATTAGTTGTAATCACTACTTAAATGACAGTGTATTCTTGGGGTTGAAACCAGAATAGAGTATCATAGATTCCAGATCTAAGCATTGTAAACTGATGAGAGTTGGTATGTCATGAAGGGTATTATTATGTGGCCTTTTTGGACGCAGCTTGTGTGCGCTTGGAGTAGATCATGTCTGTGAAAGGTCTGAAAGGTCCGTGAGTGATTTGCTGCTGATTTTGTGACGATATTTGCCCACCCTTCAAAGCGCAGAGCGATCGAGTACAGAAGGTACACGTATGCCGTGACAAACAATCCAGCCGGCCTCTCGTACCTGCGGGTATAGAAAAATGGATCGCAAAAAAAAAAAAAAGGAACAGTGTCATAGTATGACTCACCACAACGCCGCTGCGGCGAAACACAGGGTACTTCCGACATACATCGGGTCACGCAGAACATTGAACGGGAACCTGTTACGTTTCGCACCATCAACAACACTCTCTCGCGAAAAAGACGGCCAGTGGCCGAAAAAAAGAAAAAAAGAGGCACACACACGCACCCCGTAACTTTATGGTCCATCAAGATTCCAAAATAATCACCCAAGAACGTCCCCGTGATCCCGAGTGCGTATGTGGAAGTGGTGACGAAGATCTGTCCCAGCGCGAACAGCGCCACGGGGACTATGGTATCATAGGGTTGTGGAAGGAGGGGGACACGTGGTTGGTCCTGGAGTGCACGCTGGTATCTGAGGAGGATCAAGTTGGAGGAAGGGGTGGGGGATGGTGAACGACGAAACGTACAGGTGGTCCCTCAAGATACCGAACGAGAAAATCGTGATGGCAAGAAAGTAGCATCCTTGACGGGGGCTTTCAAAAATGCGCGTCAAGGTTTTGTTTCTGTACTCTGTTCATTGCAAGGTTGACATTGGTATTTTTATGCGGTTGCGATTTCCTTACCGTTACGAGCGACTATGTTCCATGCCGTCGGGTTAAATGTGATCGCTGCAAGGGAGATGAGCAGAGACTGTTGGTTGATGTCCACCAGGTCAAGGATCTTTTGGACGGCAGTCATAGTGGGAGCAGAAGAAGGACCGCGTGTGGTCTTCAACTCCGCTCAGATACCTGGTACAAATGCGTGTTTATGTATACAGTAACGTGTGCGTATAGAACAGAATAACATATTAAAAGATGAACCCATATCACAACCGTTTCAATGCCTTCTTCCTTTTCTCCGCATTCGTTGGGCCTCCACCGGTTGCCGCTCTCTTGACGGCTTTTGTGCCTTCTGGCACTACCGGCGGCTTTATGCTGACAGTTACGCCGGGGGCTACCTTGCCCCCTACGTTAGCATTGGCCGTGCCGAGAGGTGATGGTGAAGGGAAGCGATCCTTCATGCTTTCCTTCTCTATAGAGAATGCGGTTTTTGCAGTGGGTTGATGAGATGGTGAAAATGTAGTTTTTCCCGAGCTAATAGGTAGTGTGAAACCAAACGTGGTAGAAGGCAGGTCTGCGGTGGCGGACTTGGTCGTTGATGATGATGGGGCGGGAGCTTCCTCCGAGGGAAGCGTATCAAATTCCACAGGTCTCACTCGCGGCCTGGCGTGCACACTTGTTATCAGCTTTGCACGATCACAATATGTCGAGTAATTTTCCAGTAGCAATTTTCCAGCCTCTTCGTCCAACGCAGACTCAGGATTAGGATATATTAGAAGGCATTTAACGGTGATGAGGATGTGGCCAATCCCATATGTTGGCTTCCAGTCCTTTTTCAGCGTGTTCACACAGATTTCGCCTGAGCTGGAGACATTGGGATGGAATATCTTCGTTGCGAACCAGCCTATCCGGCATACGTCATCGAAACTACGTCGCAGCAGATAACCGTACTCACATTTGGGAGGTGCAGCAGGGAACTCGTCTGTAAACTTGAATTTGACTCTGAAGTAGCCGCCAGCATATGGTGTGCCCTCTGAATCACAGAAAGGGGAGTCAGTCACCGGAGTCGATATGCAGGGCGGGATCCGCTCACCAGGTCCTTCAATAATTCCAGTTACATCCATCATATCCTGCTCATTGGTTTGAACCTGGATTCCCTCCGGTGGGTTCTTTTTCAGTTCGGCCAGCTCGCGCATGACGCGACGCATGACAGTGGGTAAAACAGACTATCGTGCGTCTGTTAGATACATTGAACAGACACGAAGAAAACTTGGACCGACCATGATTGAACGGGAGATAGAGGAGAGTAGGCGCAAAGCTGTCACAGGTGGCACGAGCACTGAGGCCGCTGGTTCAACCTGAGCGGATTTTGAATTCTCGATCACGTGACATCTCAACTTGAACGCGTCGTAGAAATCAAAATTCATTCACAATCACAATCAATCAAACAGTTTATAGACTACAGCTTTCAATCCTTTCTCTTATCCGACTTGCTACCTGTCGCTTCATTGTACTTGGTTGCAAGCCTATTGAACTCGGCGCCTTGCTGTTTGGCCTGCTTCTTCAACGTTTCTACATGCAAGTTAGCATTTCCAACCTTGCCTAGCCCCGTTACAGTCGCCTACCAAAGTCCCGATCCTTCGCTTCAAGCTCTGTAATCTTTTTCTTTAGCTCTGTAATCTCTTTGGCTGCGTCTTGGTTTTTTCCGCCAGCCTTGGATGCGGCCTGTTGCAGATTAGAATGACTTAATCATATATGAATAAAATGATATACACACCTCTTTTTTTAACTTTGCAATCTCCTCATGGGCTTGAACTGATTCACGAAGTATATAGAACGTGCGCGTCAAAACGAGCGACAGGAAAAGACAAAATCCAGTCAGATATGTGTTACGTTGCGCACTGGGAAAATGCGTAAATATGAATTGAAGGAGGAACACTCAAGGTAATGCTCACTAGAACTTTCTTGCTGCTAGACTAGATTCGACCCTCGGGTCCGCAGACTGTGATTTCCTGGCCTGCTCAACCTCACTTGTGATTCGATACATACGCTGGAGAGCATCAACGAAAAGGATCGCCACAAAACTACGTTGCATGGTTAGGAGTACGGCGGCTTAACGATATGCATGGCATACATGTATCCAATCTTGACGGCATAAGCAACCCGGCTGACAATCGGCGCGACAATCGGCGAGTCGGAAAAAAACCTGAAGATTTTCTTGCGCGCTACATGCGGAAGTGGGGCTACCAGCAAGCAGAATGTAACCATCTGAAAACGTCAATTGACAAGCGAGACTCTAACCGCCTCTGTACGTACTTCCGCAGCGAGAAGCAGAAAGGTAAGAGTGTAGCTAGATTTTGTGTGCTTTAGAAGTACGACCCGTACAGGGAACAAGAAACTTACTAGACGGTCATGGTGGCTGGGGGCAAGCGAAAGTGGATGCACCAACGTGTCGTTGGGACTTAAAAGTATAATGTGACGTCACAAGTATGACACGCGCATGGTCACTGGTCAGTCACTTGGGCATCTTATCTAGCTCATACTCAAAAAAAAAAACATTCAACTTGACTGAAATTGACTGCTTAAGAATGCACTCAATTTTCGCCCTTTTTTCAGTCAAGTTGAATGAATGTT
Source organism: Amanita phalloides (assembly GCA_032173475.1). Lineage (NCBI taxonomy): Eukaryota > Fungi > Basidiomycota > Agaricomycetes > Agaricales > Amanitaceae > Amanita > Amanita phalloides. Next base: position 325,519 of record JAENRT010000010.1, on the reverse strand, counting down.
CACCTGGTTTTTGATCTACTTTGATTGAAAACTCATTTTACAGGAACACTGATTTTACTCCCCACTGACAAGGCATGTTCACACTCAAAGTAAGATAGAATTTATGAGCTGGAAGTCACCTAGATAGAATAGTTTGGTGATATAGATGGTGTGACTGTGACGGGTGACGCAACCGCGAACGCGTCAGTGACTTGGCATCTTATCTTACCTTCTGCCCCCATGTCTCCTCTTAGAGTCCTTGTAAAACATGCTGGTAAAACTCACGAGCTCAAGCTTGACCTCGATCAACCTCCAGCTGCGTTCAAGGACGCGATTTATCAAGTTACCGGCGTTCCTGTTGACCGAATGAAGGTCATGGCGAAAGGAACTGTCCTCAAAGTAAGCAACCGAATACTTTCTTATTACTTTTATGAACCGTTACATCAGGATGATACCCCTTGGAAGAAGATCGCGCCGAAAGAGGTGCGTTCGCTACGCCGAGCGATGCGGCGATCAAAACAATGACAATATCAATAGGGGCAAACCTTCACAGTCATCGGCGCAGCCGGAGAGCTACCCAAACCTCCAGAGACACCCATACAATTCCTTGAAGGTTGGTCGGTTCGTTGTGCACGCAGTCTTTACATCTCAGAGCATCTATGCAGATATGGATGACGCTGAGCTGGCGGAAGCTGTGCGTAGCCATCTTATGCTCAAGTAGCGCAGTCTTCACCATAACCACAGTTAGCGAAACCTGTAGGCTTGCAAAAGTAATGCTTTTCACTACTTCAGACCTAATGGCTTACTGTTGAATTAGCTTGGGAAACACTTGTTACATGAATGCAACGGTACAGGCCTTGAGAGCTGTTCCCGAACTTCAGCTCGCCCTTAGCGCGTATGAAAAACCTACCTTATTATGATGCAGCTTCTTATTCTGCTATATTTTCAGGCCTGGCCTCCCTCAAGGTTCACCGCTGCCGAATGCGCTAGGGGACCTTTACAAACACATGACTAGCACAACAGAAAGTGTGAATCCATCAGGTTTTCTTCAGGTACTACGACAGGTATGAACCAAACCACGTTGGAGTGTGCTTCCCAACTCCTCTGCAGGTTAATCCACAATTTGCTGAGCGCGATCGAAGCCACAGGGTAGGCACAGCAGGACTCTTCTCCTATGCACAACAAGGTGAATATACTCTCATTGTTGAATCTTTATCCATGCTCAAGACGATGTAGATGCGGAAGAATGCTACAGCCAGATCATCAACGGTCTACGGCAAATTCCCGGTCTACCTTCAGACAATTCTACCTCCGGGAGCCAAACAAAGAGTTTCGTCGAACAATACCTTATGGGAGAGATGCAACGAACGTAAGTCGCATGCAGTTCAGGCATATCCAATAGTTATTTTCTCTGTAGATTGTCCTGTGATGAGGCTCCCGAGGAACCTCCAACAGTGTCCAGGGAGCAAGTACTCAAGATAGAGTGTAACATAACCAACACGACGAATTACATGCTTACCGGTATTATGAATGTGAGTATAGCGTTCCCAAATACCAGGACCGTCTTTCATGCCTTAAATATGACGCAGTCATTAGACACGAAAGTAGAGAAGAATTCTGTGATGTTGGGGCGACAGGCTCAATATAACCTCAAGTCTCGGTTAACGCGGTTACCGACGTACCTTAGTGTTCATATGGTCCGCTTCGCATGGAAATCCGATATCGGAAAGAAAGCCAAGATCATGGTATGATTTATTTCGGCCTGAGTGCCAGTCTTATTCTGTACCTTCGCAGCGAAAAGTTAAGTTTCCGACCGAGCTCGACGCCTTAGACCTTGTGACCAATGAACTCAAAACAAAGTTATTACCTGTCAGCCGGCGGCTCCTGGAAGTTGAAAAGGAGCGAGGAGAACGACGGAAAATCAGGCGGAGGACAAAGGTTCCTGCACCCTCCTCGTCTTCTGCAGCGGATGCGAACAAGGATGTAGAGATGGCGGATGCCGATTCTGCGTCTGCATCAGATCCCAAAGACGAGAAGAAAGCCTCGGAAGAGTTAGAAGATGAGACTGTTTATAGAACGAAGGAATTCACAGAGCTAGAAGCCTTAATCCATCCTGACTTGAAGCAGGATGTCGGGTGCAGTGTAAGCGGCTTGTACGAGTTGGTCGGTAAGTACTGATCTCGATGCTCTCAAACATGGCTGATCAGAGCATAGCCATTGTAACGCACAAAGGCGCCGCCGCCGATTCTGGTCACTACATGGGATTTGTTAAAAAGAGCGTGTTCCTTGCATCTTATGGAAAACCTCCCGTGCTGTCAGGCGAACCCTCTACCTCGGGCGCAAGTTCAGCACAAAAGGCGCACGAGAAGGGCGACCTTGACGAGGACTGGTACAAGTTTGATGACGACAAAGTGTCCATATTCCCTGTGGAGAAACTTGCAACTCTTGACGGCGGAGGTAAGTCCATGTCAAACAGTTGGCTGACGCGTTCTGAGGTTTGTTCATAAAGGCCAGGATTCATCAGCATACGTACTGCTGTACAAGAGCAAACCGTTAGCATGAGCGGTTTTCTGATTGTGTGTGTGTTGGTATCATAGATTCATAGCTGTGTACTGTATCTGCCCTGCCTATTGGTATGGGACTTCGTTGCCATGTTGTCTGTGATACATGAGCAGAACTGTGAGCCAGAGCAGAACGCAAGCTAATGAATGATGTTGCCCACGCTTGCACAAGTGATGTTCATGTGAAGCGGGCGGAACTCATTTTACGGCCACTGGCTATCAGGTTACTAGAATAATTCAGCACACAGAGAAGCAGATATTGTACACAGAAGTATTTGATATCGATCTCGCCGAGACGTATCATGAACTACTGTCTTTTATCAGGATATCATAGTGGCCCGGCCTGAAAATACAGAACAATGATCAACCGCCTTCATGGCCAGTGGAAGGGACGCATACCTGTACAAGAGCATTATGTGCTCGTCAGTCGTTAAATCATTCCGAAACTCCACAAAATCGACAGTGCCCATCCTGCCATCTAGGTACGCCACCTTCAGATTTAACCGCAGCACGGTGCATAGAGCCGTCATCTGTACGTGGTCTGTTCATCACATGAGCCTTGTCCCGCGTCTGGTAGAATGGAATTGCACAAACCCGCTTCTTTTCCGCTGCCCTCGACAAAGTTCTCGCAGAAAGCGCGTACGTCTGGCATGAGCTCGCCTAGCTCGGGGTGGAAAAGAAAAGGCAGATATTCATCTTCATTGAGTCGCAGTTGTGCAGACTTTATGATGCGGGGTGAGCTTCTGTGGAATGAATTGAACGGAGGGACGTACAGTAAGCAGTCGTAAGTACGCCACAATACAGTTTGATACTGCCAACGATTGTAAACGACATCATTATGGGATGAGTAAAGAAGTGTTACCTGGGGGGTCCTGCAACTGGAATATCTCCATCAGACCGTCAGACGTCAGAGGCTGTTGACTAGAATCGGGCGGAAAGATCTTCGTGATGACGTTGCAGAGTTCCTCGTAGAAATCTTCATATACGATCTTTTGAAAACCCACCGCTTCCAGCAGATCAAGGGTCACGTCCAGCAACGAGAGAGCGCTAGCCACCGCGATGTCTTTCTCAGAGGCCTGCAGTATCTGCTCTATGAAAGCAAAACCCAAGGCTATTCAAGCAAGTGTCAGTTGCTGAATTGGAAGAAAGAAAAAATCGGACAGGCAATCGATCATTCACCTCTGTAGAAGCAATCACCATCTCCCCTCGCTCGTCTGAGATGACGAAAACCCTGAGCGCTCAGCCAATCGATCTGCTTTAGAAAGTTTGCAGAGCCCGATTCATATTCTGCCCGTAATAGCGATATCGGTTCCACATCTTCAATGAGCGGCCGCTGCGGTATCAAATCATTAAGAGCGTTCTGGTATAAACCATATGTGTCAACTTGGACGTCGCCCGAGCAGATTATAATCACGAACTTGATTCAGGTAGATAAGCTGAGATGGCGTGAGGTCAGAGAGTGCTGTTCGTATGTTGTAGTCGTAAGGTTGAGTTCATCATTTCCCTTTGTACCTGACACTTACAAGTATTCTCATCGATTTCAAATTGCTGTGAAGGAGGCTGTTCTGAGCCACTGACCGGTTGGTCACTCTCTAAATGCAAAGATAAACGAGTCAAGCCGAACGCGTGCACTTGCACATACTGACGTTCTGACCTTGCTGTTTCCGAGCTCATCTTCGGTTGGACTCAAGTTGAATGATAGATGAGATTAACTATGGCGACGAGGTGTAGTGATTACAACAATGGACGCATAATATACTTAAAACAGCATGTACTACTAGTAAACCTTCAACCCACAAATTCAACTTTTCTGCATCCCTGATCTTGTCCATTCGTCCAACCGTGCTATTATGTCTCTTTGCTCGTCCAAGGACTTACGAGCGCTGGTATTCCGTTAGTGGAATGCTATCTACAGGGACATAACACTCACAACCCTCGTGCAAACTCAGGAATATCGTCCCTGCTGCTGATCATTCCTAATTGCATGAGAGCCTCATATCGCGAAGCGAGCCTGGCGGTGTCAGGTACAATTGAGTGGCTAACGATAATAGGACTTACTGTTCCTCTGGCGTTGGTGGTGGCTTGTGATGTTTCCGCTTAGGAGGCCACTGGGGCACTGGCGACCGCGGTGTCTTGGTGCTACTCGATTGCTTTGATTTTCGACGCGCCTTCCATCCTACGTTAGCGTGACATAATCTGAACATGGCAGCCCATCGTACCCGAAGGGTATTTTTCGTGCGCTCTTCCTCAATTCGACTTGGCTGCAGCAACTCCTCATTAATGTGACTGTAAGTAATACCAATCGCATTCAATGTCTTCTGGATAGCATCTTGATCACCGGTCTGCATGTCCGGAACAGCTGAATAGCGGTAAGTGGGGTCACGGCCACATCGCGATGCATGTATAATACCATCGTCGAACAGCAATGCTCCAAGGCCTTTCATATTACTCTATGAAAACATCGTCAGTTACCGCACGTGGATTTAAAAACAACGTACGTCTTCCTTAACTGCCTTTCCATCGGCATCCGTTATTAGTTCATCCGTTATGTTATCCCGTTTCTTGGACCGGACAGTTTTCATATTTGCCAACGCCCAATCAAGTTCTGCAAGGTTGGCTTTCTCAATCTACATGGGCGAACATAGGGCAATAATATTCATCTCTAATGTGAAACATACCGCCATCTTGGTCGCCATCTTATCTTCATGAAGTTTGAAAATATTCTCGATGCCGAATAACTCTCCTTTTTTGGCTGCATCACCCTGTATACCCTCGAAGTACCTGATATCCATGTGAGCACATAGTGATGGCCACTCCGCCACCCCTCCATCCCACTTACCGTGTTTGAACACTTGCATCATATCCAATAGCCATTTGCTGTTGCTTGTATATCTGCCGCGCATAAATTAACTCCTCGATGGAGCCAGCGCCCAGTAATCTATAAACGAAGACATCCCGAGTCTGACCAAAGCGAAACGCCCTAACCTTCTCCATCAATGTTCAAGTCTGGTCGAGTGACAACAATTTACCTATCCATGGCTTGCAGGTCGTGTGCCGGATCTGAGCCGGCGTTGTAGCGATGATGCAGGATCAATGAATATTGCGCTCACTCCAATTAGGGTCTTAAAGGCGTTTCAGCGACTTACGCCACACAGGTAGAGACAAATCTTACCAAAGATTACGACTTTATTTGCACCTAGAAGGAAAGTGTTACATGTGTCGCAGCCGATTCATTTAGAGTATATTTACCTGTTAAATTGAGACCTGTGCCACCTGCCAATGTCGAAATGAGAAAAATGAATATGTCCGGGTCTGTGTGAAAACGATCTATCATTGGCATGCCTAAGTGATCGTGAGTAGGGTTCATGCGACTCTGCCGCTGTCAAACTGACGTTCGGACTGTTTTGTGCTCCCGTCTAGCTTGAGGAAATCATACCCTGGACGCGCCGGGCTTAGATACCTGAGGCACATCGACGTGGTCTACGCTAACCTTGTGCATGGAGATGAAATTCCAGCATCTCTAATAATTTCACAGATTTCGTGAAGAGGAGGACCTTGTTAGAAGGGTCCTTGCGCCACTCTTTGAGAAGGAGATCCAATACCTAGCAATTTGGTAATCCAAAATCCGCGCATTCCGCCATCGAAATAACGTACGACCCATTTACCACAGTATTGCAGTTGCATCATAGCAGTACCATATTTTGGGATGTCACCATCTGGAAATGCGATTTCGGACAAAGCTCGGTTTCTTATTGTCTGCGCCTTTGAATGATGTTTGCTTGAGGAAATGGATATAAACGTACCTGTTCTGGACTGTCTATTGGCGCTAAAAAATATTGTTGGTAGTGCCCTAATCGGATGATTCACCATGAGCTCACCCGGGAGAATCAGCCCGAGGTGATTCGAAAGTTTAATCAGAGCAGACATAAACTTAAAAACATCCCCCGGAATAAAGGGGTGGCAGCATGTCTGGCGGCTGGCACGAATCAGATTACGGTGTTAACGTCAAATTTTGATACAAACTTTTTGCCCGAACCGCATGGACAAGGCACATTTCTACGAATTAAATTCTGAACCTGCTCCATTTGTAGCAGGTTCTTGTATGCATTAATTTGCTTTGGTGTAAGAGGACAGAAAACCACTTGATCTATTTTTCGAGGCAACTGAATGACGTGAATATCCATTATAGCAACGGTCAGGAACTTTCAAACCTGGTCCCGAATGATGTCCTTCGTCCTGAGAAAGTGAGCACACTAATTCAGCAAAGAGTTAATTTGTGATATTCTTACCTCCTCAGGAAAAAACGTGGGAGTAGTTTATCTCTCAAAACGAGGGCAACGGCCTGTGTAAGCCCGATCCAGTGGATAAGGAAGTTTCCCAATCGTGAGTAAACTCACAAGCGCCTTGGCTCTTTCCTCCTCAGTCGCAGATGCGGATTGCCCAGCTATCAAGGGTTTAACAACAAATCCTTGCCACTGCCTCGAGCTGCCGAGCTGCCCTGGGTTTGTCCAATCCAAAATAGTCCACATCTCTTTGTACGAATTTTGGATAGTCGTTCCCGTCAGCCCGAATCGCCGACGGCAGCGAAATTGATGGTATGCTTGTGTGACCTTCGCCGTTTCGTTTTTGACCCGATGTACTTCGTCCACAAATATGCAGGACCAAGCAAGATTGTCCAAGACATCAATGTCTTTTCTTGCAATGTCAAAGGATGTTAGGACTAGAGATTCCTGTTTATTAAGATGACATCGTTTACTCGCATGCCCACCTACGTCCAAACGCCCCATCTTCAGATCACGGATGACAGGTTCGCGTTCCTTGCGGCTCCCAACGTACAAACCGACTTCAAAATACCCCCACTAGGTAAAGGCGGAACAATTGGTCAGCCACAGGGTCGCGAAATGCAGGTTACGTACTGTCTCAAACTCTCTTTCCCAGTTATGCACCACAGTGCTGGGTGCAATGAGGAGACAAGTCGGCCAAGCCGCATCAGCTGGAGGCAGAACTCTTCGCTTCTTCCACGCTTCCTCGTCTTGCAATTTAGACACATGCTTACGGCGGCGATTCCTATCAGTTTGGACTCCACTCTTCTCCATTATGGCAGACAGAAAGGCAATGACCTGTATGGTTTTACCTGCATAAAGTATTAAAACGGTATCCGCAAATGTCAGAAAGAAGACTTGCCCTGCACAACATGTGAATATTTTAATTCTAAAAAATCGGCGGACTTAGACATACCAAACCCATGTCATCCCCTAACAGACCGCCGCGACCCTCCCTATATTGCTTCCAGAGGAACATAACGCCGTCCCGTTGATATTCGCGTAAATATGTGTTTATTGCGGCAGGAACTGTGCGTTTCTGGTTAGTATCTAATAAGAATGGTCCGAGATGCCGCTGTCCAGGTACTAGCGGAAAGCCTGGTTTTGGCTTCAGCCGCTAGGAAGCAGTAGTTAGCCCTGACAGAAGATAGGTTCCATCCTAAGCGTACAGGGTTAGCTAGCAATTCGGTCTCTGACTCGGACTGAGTTTCACTGTCATCTTGGCCTTGGTTTGTTTCCTTTGCGGGGACTGGGAGATGGTTAGTTACAAGATCGTGGCTTGGGGTCCACAGTACCTGACACTGGATCTAAATCCATTTCGCTATCGTCGGACTCCGTCACCGAACTTTCATCTTTCAAATTTTTTGTGAGTTTGCGGTGTGCCACATGTCTATACTCAACTGTCATCACCGCTATTTGATTGCCTCGTCTTCTTCCTTGGCCTTCCATTTTCGCCCGGGGTATGTTTCCTCTTCGAAACGTATTCCACATCAGAGTCGGATTCTTAAGCATGATGCATGACATAAACACAACCCATATGAATATTTTTCACCTGTTACTGAGCCGTCTTCAGCTGCGCCAGACTTGGCAATTGGTGTGATACCGCGTTGAGGGAAAAATGCTTCTAGCGTTTTCGAGATGAAAGGTTCCTTTTGACCTTCGTCCGATTCACATTCAGCATCTTCATTGTCCTCGTCCATCTGAGGGACATCACTGTGCTCTCCTTCAGATGCAGAATGTAAGTCAAGGTCTTCCCCTATAAGTTTAAGACCAATAATCTATTTTAGTTTTTCGAGTTCACGGTAATTTTTACCAAAGTATTGCAGAAGCGGATTAGGACCCTCATCGGTTCTTGTCCTTCGAACTAATCGCGAGTGGATAGATGGATGGAAATCATGATTACAGCCCTACCTCGTTTTTTTCTCCCTTGGGCGTTCTCAAAACCGAGGACTTCCCGTCTGCATGTTCGCCTTGTTTTTCTCACTTTTGGTTTGTGTTTCTCTTTCTTGGAGGTGTCGTAGGTATGCGGACCTGGCTGAAAGTCGGAATCCCAATCTTCACCCCCTTTGGGAAAGGTAGTCAGGAGAGAGAGTTCAAAGATTGGATTTCAGACGTGCCAAATGAATCGACAGAGCCTGACATTTTGTGTGGGTCTATGTCGTGGACAATACCTCGGCAAGGACCGTGTGGCGTTGCTGAGCGCTGAGGCGCCAAGATGCGCGCTCCCGCGAAGGCGTGACGTCTGTCCCACGACGTGACTCGGTAGATAGATTGATATGATAAACAAGGCGCGGTCGACAAGGTGACATACGCGTACGACTACTTCAATCAAACGCTTCCTCTGCACTTCGTCGGACCAGTCGCCGTACCTTCTTCTTGTAACCTATGAAAGTAATAGCTGAAATTGTAGACAAATGCATAGCACAAATCCTTACATTCAAAATCCGTCCGTATTTCTTTCGCTGCATCAACGTTCGCAGGACTGTCTAAATTCGGTTTCTCTGATGACAACAGAGATATCACACTTAGGAGCTGCATTCCACATTTGTCTGACCTGCAGTGGCATGCATAGGAACGATCACGTACGATTGATTCCACACTGTGAACTGGCATCCATCTTTCGCCTGCATCTTCGTAGCCATATTGGTCATCGCCTGGTGCATGCTTTGTACCATTGTCAGGCCTATTTTCAAGTGTGTTGACAGAAGGTAGATACCAGGATGGAGATGCAAACCAGGCCATCGGGATAGACTAGGGATGGTGTTAATGGATGGATCTGATGAAAAGGGCTGCGCCTCCTACTGTTCGGATGCCACATTGGTGTTATGAAACGCATCTTTGGAGGCAGAAGAGGGTATTCATAAGGGAATGACAACCGAGCTTTGAAGAATCCTCCCTCACTTGGAGCGATTTTCAAACATGAAACGGAAGGATAGACTGGAACGTACTATATGGTGTCTGGAGGGCTAATTTAATGCAAGCGTCAAAGGAGTTCAATCAGGTCGTAAAGGTCTGGACTCGCCCAATAATCAAAATCTCCCATTCGTACAGGTTGCTATCATCAGCAAGGCCTACGCGAAGCAATCAAGCCAACGATCAGAAGGAAAGATTATTAGCTTTGTACCTGCTGAGAATCCTTCAACTGGACGTTTCGTCAGCTCTGTCAGCTGCCTTCTGAGCAAGAGAGTATTTGAAGCCTGTGGGACCGCATTGGTTGTCAGCTTGGACATGGTGAATACAGGCGTCTGCGATTGTCGAGCGTGCTATCGTGCCCTTTTATGGCACAGACGCCACGTGACCGGCCACCATGATGGATTATGTAACACCAACACGTGGAATGATCTGCGCTCTTTCCTTTTTCGTCCTTTTTCCTGGATGGAAAGCACATTCTCTGGATGGGACCAACTTGATCACGGGAACTGGCAAGGACTGGCTCTAACTGATCCTATAAAGCGAATCGAGGCATGTCCCGCAGCTCCTCGTCCCGTTTTCACTGTTCAATTTCTCTCCAGGATAAGTGGCTGCTGCTTCCTGCATTCCTCAAGGTCAAGGGTCTCGTGAAACAACACATTGACTCGTTCAATTACTTCGTTGATGTGGACATTAAAAACATCGTAAAAGCTAACAGCAAGGTCACCTCAGATGTCGATCCGCGATTTTGGCTCAAGTACATCGACATTAATGTCGGTTTCCCCGACAGAAATGACATGGATTCTATGAACAAAAAAGTCACGCCCCATGAATGCCGTTTACGCGATATTACCTATGGTGCACCAATCATTGTAACTATTCAATACACGCGGGGGAAGTATATCGTTCAACGAAATGTGAATATTGGACGCTTGCCCATCATGTTGAGGAGTAATAAATGTGTCTTGACTGCAAAATCCGACGCTGAACTTGCTCGAATGATTGAATGTCCTTTGGATCCTGGAGGCTATTTTGTGGTCAAAGGAACGGAAAAGGTCATTCTGGTTCAGGAACAGTTGAGCAAAAACCGAATCATCGTTGAAACCGACAACGCAAAAGGGATCGTACAGGCTTCTTGCACGTCGTACGTCTTTCCATTTATGGTTCGGTGCCCATCGGAACGTGTCACTGGGCAGGTCAACCCACGGTGGCTTGAAGTCCAAGACATATGTAGCAACCAAGAAAGGAAAAATATATTTGCGACACAACTCCATTCATGAAGATGTGCCAATCGTGATCGCTCTCAAAGCGCTTGGTATACAGTCTGACAAGGAGATACTTCTTCTGACTGCTGGCGACACCGAGGCATACAGGACGACGTTTTCCGCAAATCTGGAGGAGGCAGCTAAGCTCGGCATATTCACTCAACACCAAGCACTCGAATATATTGGCAGTCGTGTCAAAATTAACCGACGCGTCGTAGGCCCTAGGCGGCCCGCATGGGAGGAGGCGCTTGAAGCATTGGCAACGATTGTACTTGCACATGTGCCCGTCAAGGGCCTTAATTTTCAGTCGAAAGCAATTTTCGTCGCTACGATGACGCGCAGAGTTCTCATGGCTATTGATGACGAAAGAATGGTCGATGACAGAGATTATGTTGGAAACAAACGCTTAGAACTGTAAGTATCTATTCCCACTGCGACGGTGAATTGCATTGAAATCGTCCAGTGCAGGGCAACTTCTCGCACTTCTTTTTGAGGATTTATTCAAAACTTACAATTCAAACCTCAAATCTGCCATTGACAAAGTTCTGAAGAAGCCATCCAGAACGTCTGAATTCGACGCATTCAATACTATGCAATTTCAGGGAGATCATCTTACTGCTGGTTTCATTCGCGCCATATCGACAGGAAACTGGTCACTGAAACGGTTTAAAATGGAGCGGGCAGGGGTCACACATGTCCTGAGTCGGCTGAGTTTTATATCCGCGCTTGGCATGATGACTCGGATATCATCTCAGTTTGAGAAGACACGCAAGGTCAGCGGACCCCGAGCACTTCAGCCTAGTCAATGGGGTGTGATTTGTCCAAGCGATACGCCTGAAGGGGAAGCATGCGGCTTGGTTAAAAATCTTGCGCTCATGACCCACATCACGACTGACGTGGATGAAGAAGCTATCATCCGTGTCGCATTCGTGTTGGGTATCGAAGGTGCCGTTACCTTTTATTACTGCCTTGTGCCTGTTTGACTTATCCATTTTTAGATATCAGTCTTGTTACGGGAACAGAAATATATGGACCTCATACATTTGTGGTCAATGTCAATGGAACTATCATCGGCCTTAGTCGAAATCCTACCCGCTTTGTTGCCCAGTTCCGGAAATTACGAAGGGCTCGCCGTATTAGTGAATTCGTCAGCATATACATTAATAACCATCACCGCACGGTCCATATCGCCAGTGATGGGGGACGTATCTGCAGACCGTTAATCATTGTGGAGAGCGGCGGACCTAGGGTTGCATCAGAGCATATCACAGTACGTCGCGTTGATTTAACTTGCTCTTGCGTCTTCACATTTGCGGTACAGCAACTGAAAACGGGTAGCGCGACTTTCGACGACCTTCTACGCAACGGTTTGGTCGAATATCTAGACGTCAATGAAGAGAATGATGCATACATCGCATTACATGAATCCGACATTCTGCCAGATACGACACATTTGGAAATAGAGCCATTTACAATCTTAGGTGTCGTGGCTGGCTTGATTCCCTACCCACACCATAATCAATCACCCAGGAATACATATCAATGTGCCATGGGCAAGCAAGCTATAGGTGCTATCGGCTTTAACCAGTTAAACCGGATCGACACACTCCTTTATTTGTCAGTATACCCGCAGCAGCCGATGGTGAAGACGAAAACCATCGAGTTGATCGGTTATGACAAGTTACCAGCGGGCCAAAACGCCACTATAGCCATCATGAGCTATTCCGGTTATGATATAGAAGACGCCCTTATATTAAACAAGGTTCGTCATTATCGGGCTCGTACGGATTCGAAACAGGGGAAGTCTGACATTGTCGCTTCAGGCCAGCCTCGACCGCGGTTACGGTAGATGCCAGGTATTGCGAAAGAATGCAACTCTTATCCGAAAATACCCCAACGGAACGTGGGCATTTCGCGTCTGTTTCATGATATGCCTATTGACCCCGACCTAGCTTTGATCGCTTAGCCGATGCGCCTCTTGATGAGGCAGGGCAAGTAATCAAAAAATACGACATCATTCAAGCGGACGGATTAGCAGGCGTAGGCGAGCGAGTGGATCCAGGAGATGTCTACGTCAACAAGCAGTCGCCCACAAATGCGACCGACAATACATTTACCGGCCAAGCTGCATCAGTTCCCTACAAGAATGCTCCGCTGTCCTACAAATCACCAGTTGCGGGGCATATCGACAAAGTTATGATTAGCGATACAGAGAACGATCAGACCTTGATAAAGGTGTTGATACGCCAAACCCGCAGGCCCGAGCTTGGCGACAAGTTCTCCTCCAGACATGGGCAAAAGGGTGTGTGTGGCTTGATTGTGAATCAAGAAGACCTACCTTTCAATGATCAGGGTATAGTTCCTGGTGCGTCGGAAGAAACTTTGATTGATTAATGTCCAACTTATTAGACTATGCAGACACTATCATGAATCCTCACGGTTTCCCCTCTCGAATGACAGTCGGAAAAATGATGGAACTCTTGGCGGGCAAGGTCTGTTCATTCCAATGCTCTGAGGTAACATGTTCATTTGCGTGAAGGCTGGGGTTTTGAGTGGCAAATTACAATACGGCACCGCTTTCGGCGGATCAAAGGTACGGAAACTTGCCGAGCTTGTGGCAATGATTAATTTGGCGTGACCCAGGTGGAAGACATGAGCCGGATCCTGATTGAGCATGGATTTAGTTATGCGGGGAAAGATATGCTGACAAGCGGCATTACAGGCGAGCCGCTGGAGGCATACGTCTATTTTGGGCCGATATACTATCAAGTGAGTTTTAAGATTTGAATATCTGTATGTGCTAACCAAATTGGAAAGAAACTTAGTAAGGGCGCTCTTACCTACTAACGATTTACTCACCGGTTTTGACTCAGAACACATGGTGCTAGACAAGATGCATGCCAGAGCAAGGTAAGAGATAAACCAAGGCACACGAGTCGATGCTGTCAACTGGACTCCCAGAGGGCCGCGCGCCACACTGACACGGCAACCTACCGAAGGAAGATCCCGAGAAGGAGGTCTCCGTTTGGGTGAGATGGAACGAGACTGCTTAATCGGTTACGGCGCAACGCAATTGCTGCTTGAACGGCTGATGATATCGTCCGATAAATTTGAAGTGAATGCCTGTCAGGAGTGCGGCCTCATGGGGTATAATGGATGGTGTACCTATTGCAAAAGCTCCAAGAACGTGGCTCAGTTGACGATTCCTTATGCGGCGAAGCTTCTGTTTCAAGAGGTAAGTGTTGCACATCTAGATATCACATACTGACATCATCTATTGGTCGCCTCAGTTGATGGCAATGAATGTTGTGCCTCGCCTCGTTCTTGATGAGGCTTAAAATGTGGTCGTACTAGTGTTTGCAAAGCGTTCCGATTCATTAGAGTGTAAAGCGATGGGAAGGAGTCTCACACCAGCTGTTGGGCGATGATCTGGCACCGCTAGTTCGCGCCGGAGCAAAGGTCATGAGCGCAAACAAGCATGCAGGGAAACGGAGATCTCAGGCAGCGTGTTGAGGCTCGGGCAATATTTTACTGTATATGGGGAGTGTCAATGGTCCTCACCGTAATTAACGTGGAGTTTAACTAACAACTAATCTCTACTGATTACGCCAATCAATAACCATTCTTCACTGCCTCTTTCCCTCGAATACAACTGCATAATCCCATCTGAGATGAATCCAAAGGGCTCTGGGAACTCTACCGCCCTCAGACGGCTGATGACGGAGTACAAACAACTGACTGCGGGAGGTATCCGGCCTCATATCCGGTCTGTAACCCTGCTCACCACCACGTCTTCCAATAACAGGTGCACCTGATGGGATGTTCACTGCCGGTATGCCTTCCATTCCCTATCTTTGTCCACTTCTCCTGAACCACCCTGGCCGACAGGTCCAATCTCCGAATCTGATTTTTTCTCCTGGGAGGCGCTCATATGTGGCCCGAAAGACACGCCATTCGTACGCCTGCGTCACTAACGTCATGAGACTAATGTGACACGTCGATTGCTTTGTTCGTTCCAGGAAGGAGGTGTGTTCGCGGCCAGGCTGACGTTCGTGAGTGCATCCGCACATGGACAGCAAGGTACCCTGTAACACCGTCTGAACCCAAAAGCCACCGGATTATCCCTTATCTCCCTTCAAAATGAAGTTTGAACCGCCCTTGTTCCATCCCAATGGTTAGTTCCGGTACTCGTGTGGCAAGCTGCTAAAACCCGAGAATGTTACTCTAGTATATCCCGACGGAACGGTCTGCATATCGATATTGCACACGCCAGGGGATGATCCCACCATGTATGAGTTGGCTTCGGAACGGTGGAGCCCCGTACAAAGCGTTGAGAAAGTCATTTTAAGTGTTATCTCGATGCTTGCAGGTGAGCTGTAATTATGATTAAATATGATCCTATCTTCCTATCCCATGTAGAACCTAATTTGGAGAGCGGCGCAAATATCGACTGCTGCAAATTATACCGAGAGAATAAAAACGAATACGAAAGAATTGTGCGCGAATCTATAAAGCAACAATTAGGATTGTAGATAGCCCTGTAAATGACTTGAGGATATGAAATATAGGAATGTAAAGTATGAGGGATATGGTGACGTAGCACGTTACTGTCGTAGCTCAAAGACGCTCCTACTAATTGGTTTCCCAAATACGTGTCGCAGAATATATTCGTTGCAAAATATACCTTGAGGGTCGACTGAACGGATGACTTGCAGGAAATCATCGAATCGTGGATAGAGCTTCCGTAGATCGCTTGGCTGAAGACCGTGACTTTTTGCCCAATGCGGTCTACCTTGATAGCGTAACATAATGTCCTCAAATTGTCTGAAGTACTCGCGATAGGGTATGTTGCAACCAAATGGCCTGCGACACGCCTCAAAAACGCGGGGACATGTTTTCCAAAAATCTTACCTATATTGTACTATACCAATCCAGCAAGTAAGGTGACCATGGCTGGGGCTGAGCCAAATATCATCCGCGCTTGAGAACCGAATTTCCACAGGGCAATGAGGTCTTAAACCATAAGGGTCAGCTCGCTCCCGCGTCAGCCAGTCATTTATTTCGCTCAAACAAGCTTTTGTATTTTCGTATGGTATAGCCCATTCAGTTGTGAAATGCGAATACTAAGCAGAGTAAGTTAAGAACATGACAAAAGACGAGAGACATCACCTTAACGTCAATATTAAACAAACGAAATCCGTCATCAACGCAAACATTTTTATCTTTCATAAGCCAGCACGTCAAGCTATCCGCTAGTCCATTCAAAGACGAAAAGACGCGGCCTATGAATAGAAGCATGCGTGTAGCATGTTTCTCAAAGAGCGTAGTCCACCAGTTTTCGGGAATTAGTTTTGGCTTAGAGCATAGACATATATGACTATCCTTTTAAAGCAACAATTAAAACTGTACTCACGTCTCGAGTCCGATCGGAATAACTGCATCTCACGATGTCCGTGCTCGGATACCACCAGAAGCGCACATGCTGTGCAGAGGCGGCTAAGTTGTCAAGGGCGTCAACCAAGACGCCAAAGGGAAGAGACTCTTGAACTTCCTTTAAACGGAAAGCCGGCTCTACCTCCAACTGGATAGTCAAAATCAGGCCGGTGGCTCCTAAGCCACATATAGTCGCCAAGAACAGATCAGCGTGCTCGTGTCTTGAACAGGTAATAAGTGAACCATCAGCTAGCATTAGCGTCACAGCTAAAACCTGTGTTGATATAACACCGAAATGTATTCCGGAGCCATGCGAGGCGGTGGTTATAACTCCCGCGAGCGTCTGATCCGATATTGAGCCGATGCAGGACATGGCGAGATTGTACTTTGCCAGTTCTTCGTGAAGCTTGTGCAACGTGATTCCTCCCTGGGTAATGACGTATCTCTTTTCGGGATTGATCTGAAAAGGTACAGATCAGAATCTCCATTTGCGTTCTCGACGCATATGGTGATGACGTACTTCAATTATTCGGTTCAGCCTTTCCGTCCGGAGCATGAATTCGGTGGTACATGCAAGGTCGCTCGGACTGTGGCCAATACCCACCGCTTTGACCCTCTTACCCTCGCGTCGCGCAAGGGCCAGTATAAGCTCACATTGATATACTGTCTCCGGCTCGAAAACAGTAAGGGGCGCGCATTGGTATGTCCGAGCCCAGTTATGGAATCGCGCTCGTGGAGAAGACGATGGGACCGTTATAGGTTGCAAGAGCTCGTAAAGCTCCTGGAGCGGAATCTCGCTGGGACGGAGTGTGAGCTGGGAGGACATGATTGGTGATATGCTCACTTTTTTTTCTGCGCATCTAGCATGTCTTTATATGCATGCGCGCCATGGGTTGGGTCATCAACGTCTGCCGATCCGCGTTAGATGTCACAACCGTGACGAACACTACAATATTCGTTGCGGTAGCACGCTACAGGTATAGAAATAGAAGGGACGTGAAACTTCCCGATAAGCCATACGGATGTAAGGATGTATCCAGATAAATCCGATAGCTGGGTGCGAATCGAACATCTTGTTGAATAACTCAAATTCTCCCGAGATCTTACGGAGTACGTACTAATGATTGGACTGTCTGGAGGTCTTCCGCTCAGAAAATAATAGATTTAAGCATCAATTCGGGGACGTCGGCTTTGGAAACGCCAGTGGCACGCAATACATAATCTTTCTGCCTGATCCGAGCCATCGGTTCGGCGCAAGGCGACAAAGTTTCATGATGGTCGACAGGGAGCGCTGGCTGGTCAGCATAACTATATTTGGTGGGCGGGCGTATCAACTGCGTATCACTTCTACGGGGACGCGATCGTATCGGAAACGAGCCATCAGATGCTACGTGCAATCAACTCGGCATCTACCGCTAAGAAATTTGCAGCCTTTCACTTGGATATAGCTAAACAAACAAGAAAGGCAATGACATGCTGATTGCATCTGAATACAGGTATTCAATTACCGGGAATATGCAGGACGACCAGGGCCCTCAGTTGATGAAATCAAATGTGACCCTAATCTGTGGTTGAGCTACTTGCAAAAGACAACGTGGCCGGAACTTGCCTGCCCCACTCCTGATTGTTATACAGGAGAATGCCTCGCACCTCGGCACTGTCCAGTTCAAGACCTAGCTCAAACTCTGGAGCAAACGATCAAGAAGTCTTAATTTGACAGAAGTTAAGTACCTCACCTGTGTAAAATCCCCCAGATGGAGGTAAACTCGCATTATGTTTGAAAGTAGGTAATGACGAGAGATCGACCGTCCATTTGCATAATTCAACCGTCTCGCCCTCGTCGCTGTACCTCATGGCTTTATCAACTTCACTCGTGAAGAGTGTTGCGACGAATGTGGAATCTAGAGGACCATATAGTGAGCGACGATGCATATGGCGATGATGGTTATACCTTGCATATTGCGAGAGAATTTGCTACATGAAGCAAGATAAGACAAGCAGATCACTAGCTGATTAGACTAATCACCAGAATTTGGTTGTTAACCGTTGCCTGGGGACGAGATAAGAAACATGTTCTAGAATAGAAACGTGGTACACACCCCTTTCGAAGAATGGCACCCTTTACTACCAAATATTGTAACCTGTCAAACTATCAATTTCGACTCGTTCAAGTTGTCCCTCGCGATGCAAACCTGTTTTCGCATATCGCAACACCTGCATCATTTTGTCTGATGTATGCAGGGCGTTTTTGCCAATCTTCTTGCACCGCTGGAAGTTTCACCTTGCGTCAAGCGTATATCAAATATTGCCCAAGAGTGGATGGGGGAAACACACTTTCATCACATATGAGCGAGGAGCTATGACTGATGATACGAGCTGCCTCTTGGATAAACCATACTGGGCCGCTCCACGTAACGTCGCCGTATCCGCGTCGGGCGGTCTCGCAATGATCCTTATCCTGGACTGGAATTGGGCCTTGGCACTTGTGAATGACTTTTCTGGAAAATCGACCCTTGGCGTACCTCGACGCACTGTTTCAGATATTCGCTTCCAGCAAATCCTCCCACAAGGAGAATCGCATGGATTGGCTGATCTACGCGTTTTACCTGCTCCTCAATCAAACTGAGGACCTGTGGCGTGATGTGCAACATGGGAGTGCGAAAGGAAAGGTACTGATTGGAACTAACCTGACTAACAACTGGATCGAAGACCTTTTCCCGTAGCAAATTCCCGGGTATGCAAAGTTGTCCATCTATCAGGCCCACAGAGGGGTCATTTGGGTCCTCAACATTGAAGCAGGTGAAGTGGAACATATTATCTATTCAAAGTAGATTAAACTTTTACGAAAATCTCCTCAGTCTGACGCACTTACTGTCATCATTGAGGCCTTTGTATGTCAACTTGTCAGTCTCACTAAACGAGTGCACTATGGGAGCAATCAACGAATCGCCGAACATAACCGCTGTCCGTACTCACTGAAGTAAGCCAATGATGCTGGGTCAAGATGTGCCGGGTGATCGGACAGAAGCGTCTATGATTGGCGTTTCTTAACGACCACCCCAGAATGCGCAATCAGAACTTACTTTGACCAGCTCTCGGAATCTAAGGTCCAGGAAGAGACTGCCACAGTTGGCACCCGATCGTGCGCAAATTTCAGCAATCTCAAGATTTGCCATTTGACCGATGATCTATGTCCATGATTTATGTCGCATTACGGAATACGCCAAACGCAGGTTACCTTATAAACCTAAGGATCGGTCAATCAAAGATTTATGTTCAAGGAATCTGGACGTCCTTACGGCAAGATCACAAGTGCCACCACCTGCATCAACAATCATGAAGTTCTGAGACGTTTTTAAGCGATGAACATCTGTGAGGAATGCGCAATGGACGGCCGCGGCCTCGGGTTCAGTGATAATGTGAAGGCGATCCCTCCATGAACGGTCACCAGCCCTTGCACTTTGAACAAGTCCGGCGGTAATGGCAGCATCTCGCATAATGTCGCACCCTTTGGCATCCCACGCGGCCGGGACCGTCAGCCAAACATCTGCAGAATCTGAGGAAAACTTAAGAGGTAGTCCGAAAGATGAGTAGAATTCTTACTTAAATCCGCAACGGCACCTATTTCCCTTGTTATTTGATCTTTTGCGTATTCCCACAAACAACTCAGGAAGTCGATAATCAAGTCAACAGCTCGTTTTCCTGGCTATTAAGAAGCATCTTATCAATTTTAGGCGGAACTGAGAGAAGCAGTGACGGACCGGTAAACTTGGCAACCGTGGGTCAATTGTTGATTCGTCACGCAACGCTTGGGGTTCCAGAAATAATTTAAACCATTCACAACGTATAGTACCGTGCATAGGACTTGCATTCTTGGCTTCGAGTCCCCAAGCCAAGACTTGACCGTGTTCGTCGTAAAGTAAGCATGTCGGAATCTGCGTGTAGCAAGATCAAATCGTGCGAAGCGGTATAGGAGCACTTGACATGCCTTTCTGAAAGTTTCAAACGACCCAGGCCAGTTCAATATCTGCTGCACCTTTCCGCCAGCAATTCGTGCGGATCCGTATGCCTAAGGCACAGCGCGATGAGCCATGATCCAATCGGATTTATGGACTAGATTTACAACACCAGAAAAGGTAGTACCTAGAACAACGAGTTCAACAACCAAGTAGCTCAGTTGAATTGAGACTTACCAAAGTCGATGGCAATCGACATTTTGCCCTCATCCTGTGGCGGTGATGGAAGGCGAGGCTTAGTAGGCAAAGGTGGACTTCCAGAACTATGACCAGTTTGATATGCAGAGTTGGGTCTCAGGAGCGGTTCATTGGTCATAAAAGAACTTGATCCATGAACCGTTGAACCGTTGAAGGACATTTCACTGGCAGGATGTGCACCCACGACACCAAATTGGTTAGGAGGTGGCGACGGTGACTGATTCCATTGCAATGTTTCAGCCACATTTCTGGGATAGGTAGGTGCAGGTGTTGAAAGTAATGGGGTCTGGAAACCAATATTCGAGTGAGGAATTGGCTGGGTTGTCACGGTGGACATCGGCTGCTGCACCATCCTGTTGGCAGCGCCATTATTATCTGGCCGTCCACAGCACCCCATTAGTGGGAAAGCGGAGGCTTGGTTCAAGGTCGAAGTCGGGAATTGGGCGCTGGTGAGGCTGTGGTTCGCATGCCGTTTTTGGCGATCAATACGTACAACAAGGGTCATCATCACCGGTCCGTCCAACCAGCCCGAACATACTAACATTCATGTCGCTTAGCATTTGACTACTTATTTCACCGACGGATGCCACTATGCGGTACGCCTGGCATTTAGTAGATCCGGTAGCACCGCAGGACAGCAAAATCCTTTTTTTTTCGTAGAAAATACAGGCGACCCCATGCAGACCGAACGAGGCCTTTGTGGCGCTTCGCCTTCACAAAATTGTCCCCTTAGAAGCAACGTCCTGAACGCATTACATAGTCTACGTAAGTTATGAGACACGCATCTTGTAAGCTGACCCTGTAAGATAGGCTAATATTCAACGCACCGGGACCCGGAATGAGGACTGGCTGTCAATGTCATATATTAAGCGTGGCCATTTTATGTTCTCGCCAACCCAAAAGCGGTTTGACAGGCCAATATTTGGGCAGTGCACCACGCTACCCTGTGTTAACGTCGTGCGTAATAACAATAAAAGCGTTCTTCAACTGCCTATGGGAGCCATAACCCCTGTGTTATGACGCTTCTCTAGAGGCTCGGATCATGCTAATCCGAACTAGATTTCACCCTCCATCTTGATCGGTATGATATGAGGAGCTGAATGAAAATATGGTGTTACCGCGGGATTGCACGCCACCTCATGTGTTGTGGAGATACGAAGGAAGAAGGCACATTGAAGGTCTACGTCTCGTGAAATCCCGAAGTCAACTCAGGTCATATATCATACATTGATACAACGATATCCGAAATATCCGGCCGCCTATGTGGGGAAAAAAAGCGTTGTGTCCGGACCGGCAGATTCCCCGTTGTATAATGTGTATCCTAACGGTGCGTGTGGGTCAAAAATATCTAGACAGTCAGACCAGTGACCACTTACTTGTAGATAAGATATACCCCTGTCTAAAAGCGATCCACATTTGTGGCGCCGACTGTCTCCGGTTCGCCGTGTGGTCAAATGACAGAACTTTGTTCTCGTTTCAGGTGTTTGCAAGAAATCAGGCCTTAAAGTTAGGAGTCGGGTGAGCACTAGTGGCTATCCCAATGTGCAACTATCTCACGGTATCTTTTCTCACGATGTTCGTACTTCCCACGGAAAGCGGCCATCACAATCGCGCAGCCGAACGACTATTGTCTTTAGGCTCCTACAATGTCAGCAATGTCAGCCACAAGGCCAAAGCTTCAGCAATTGAATTCCATTGCGGCAGCTTGGGCCAAGGACCCATTTCGACCAAATCTTCAACTCCAATCGTTCCTACAAGCCTTGGCCGCACATCCGAACCTCACTCGTGAGGCTGTCCATGCTGCAAACGCGCTTAACAGCAATACAATGCACAAGAAGGTGAGCTTCTCCCGCGAAACGTAATGAGCGCATCAAAATCGGGTTCAGTATCCTCTAACAAAAACAATGCTGAAACCGGCGTCCATGCCCTTTCACTACGAAAGATTAATTGAAGGCTACCACAAGAGCGTGCAAGGCGTTCGCAGACCGTGGTGGAAGGTTTTTTTCGGTATATGGTAACGCCCAACCAGTAAGTCTAGCTCTATTAAGTCTGGGTCCATCTAATTTTTGAGGATCTTCGATCTGTCAGAATTGAAACGAGATCTAACCATAGTGAATGGTTTTTGAACTTCTCGGCATCCGTACTAACCGGTTATTTTCCAAGACTTTACCCGGAAGGGGAATAACTGACACAGTGCTAGCGTTATCAGTGCTCTGGGAGATATGTACGCGAATTTGATAGGGTTACATCTGTTCGCGTTTTCAGGCACCGTTTAACATGTAGCAAATTTCCTATTCATCTCTTTATTCCGATTCTTCTACCATGATATCGTCGCCCTCTCGCGCCTGTGAAGCAAAATGTCATCGCGTTCAATACCAGCTATCTGCTATTCCCTTACCTTCTCTACCAATTTTTGCCGCTTGTCCCGAATTTTACGTTGTATATTGAGGTACTTGAGTAAAGGCGAATCGCCAAGTCTGGTTTTCAAGTCTTTCTCCCATTCAGTTACGGCATCCAATTTTCCAGGGCCGAATGTCACGTTTTGACGTCTTGTTTCTACCCAGCGCGCACTCTCCTCCATGCGCTCAAGAAGAGTCTTGGCGACGCCTTGATTCTTGACCAGTCCCTGACTTGATTTTGCATCCTTGAGACTTTTCCGAAGTTGTACAGCGATGGGCAGCACAATCTCGGGGAAAGCAATGCTACCGTGGACAGCCTCTGTGGCAAGCCATTCCGCCAGGAGGTACGAAGATTCTTCAATCAATCCTTCGTAGAATATTCGGGTCTTGACATATTGCTGCGGAATCCGAATTTGGACTTCAAAATCCAGTGGTCGTAGAGTAGCTGATTTTGGACGTGACGGTGGCGTGAGAGCGGAGGCTAATATTGGAACGAGGTATGGGGATAATGGAGTATAGATATGTGTGTGTTTTATCAGATGGAGCAAGGATCGGATAACGTGGAGGTGGAATGGATGTGAACGACCACTGGGGATGGACCTGCCGAGGATTTTAGACATGCAGTCGGAAATGAAATCCGACCTACTTTATTGCGCCCAAGCCTACTTGAACTAGAGGGTATATCAATGCCTTCAATTCACAATCTTCACCTTTTTCAGTCAGCAGCCGAACATCGCATGTCTTTGAAAGCACAATGGACCAAAAGTCGATAGAGTGGACAAATTGCCAATTGTATACATCTTTATACGCTTCCTGCCAATTGAAAATATTCGTCATGCTAGGCGGTACACGTCCATTAACGTATCACTGACCTTCGTTCTTAACTTCAGGCTATTTCGTAAATGGATGGCCAATTGGCGTATGAAACCAAAGGCATGCTGATATGATATCGAGTGGTCGATGCAAAAGAGATCCGAGGCTGAATTTTTCATGAGATTGATGAAAGGGAGAGTGTGCAGCCTTGTTGATTTGGACGAACGGACAAGGGTTAGATAGCATCCCTGTAAACGCCGTCAATACAGACCGAATATTGTTCATGGAATTGAAACGAACTCTGAGGATGTTGTCAAGCACCGATTCATCGGTGCTTGAAGCTAGCAACCTCATGGCCACGGAGGCCGCTAGCCGAACGTTGTCCTCGGAGCTGGACCATAGCTCCAAGCATTTCTGATCAAGGAGCAAATCAATTCAGAAACAAATAATGGAACAATGTAAAACATACTTTGAGATAGTGTTTTATAACCTTCCGGCTGCTCAATACATACGGAATTAATTTCGCACTTTCTGACACCGCCAGGCGGAGAAGATCGTTGTCAGTTAGTTGTGATATGAGGTGAACAATGTTCTGGAAAAACGATTGTATCAATTTTTGGAGGGTTTTAAACTTTTTCGTCTGTGTTGGAGGCTTGCTGAAAGAAACAATATGAATAAATCGTGATCCAGTACCGACCGAGTGGTGCGTACAACTTGCCATTAGGGAGTTTCTTGTAAGGTACGTGGTGTTCAAGCACGATCGGACTATACCGTAAGGAGGTTGTGATTAGCTTGTTATATACTAAAAATAGTGAGATGGAGCTCAAACTTCCACAGACGGAACAGACCCGCGGAATTGTCGATTTTCCACACCAACACCTGATCCTCCTCGTTCATATGTGCTGCCGACCTGAACGCAATCAACATTCGCCGTAGAGCTCGGAGAGATCGTTGCTAGTTCATTCATTAAGCTGACGGAGAACACCGAGGGAGTGGGCATGTGCACCTCTAACAATGCTACCTGCCATTTCCTCAGGATCGCCATAGTCAAAGTTGGTAACTTGTCCTTTTCATCCTCTTCTGAGCTTTCTTCGATCTCGTCGACGGAGGCGTCATCATCATTAAATTCTAATAGCTCTCTATCATTCTCTTGCAAATATTTGTAGAATTCGGGGTCCTTTTCTGCTAGTTGAGCCAACTCATGCATGTGTGCTTTGCCCTCCTCTGTAGTTCGTAGTCTGACACGAGAGATACATCTGTAAGAGAATACCTTACCTTCCAAGTCATCAACTGACGCAAAGGACTCGTTGTCCGCGATTTCACTTTCGTCTTCGAGACTGTCTTCTTCTTCTTCCTCTTCCTCTTCCTCTCCATCATCTAGAGCCTGGCTACCATGTATCGTAAATTAGAATGGAAGTACATTTGAACACATACCTCGCCGTCACTAATTTCGTCTGCACTTTCATCCATGAAGGTGCCATTCAGAAAGTCGTCGACAGACATTTTCTTTGCCCTGAACACGTCTAAACATCTTAGGACCCGGCGGGCGATAAAAAGCGCACGTTTTCTCTGCTGATTTCCGAGGCTGCTCTTGCTCCTGTTCCCGTTCCGAATCCTCTCCGTCCTTGGCCACACCCTGTCTTCGTGCAGGTTTCTTCTTTCTCCATTTCTGCTGACTATGCCTGGCCTTGATTACTTTCTTCAGTCGCCCGCTACCGGCGAATTTCTTTGTGGATTTTGCCACTTTTTTCCCCATGACACACGGAAGTTGACCAAATATGGAAGTAGTACAAGATGTCATTGGAAACCGTCAAATGTCCCATTTGGACCTCCCCATTGCCCCATACCCATCCCACCAAGGCCCATACCCATGCCAGGCATGTTCATACCGCCTGCTAGCGGGTTCATAGCAAGACCCATCATACCCTCATTCTCCCAACCTCCGTCCATGCCAAATTGATCGCCCCAAGGAAGACCAACGCCAGGCATATTGCCATTGAACATAGCCGCCCCGAAATTGTTGCCTTGTGCCTGGAAGCCATTTGCCAAGCCCATGTTACCCATCATGGCCATTCCCATCGGGGTGACGCCGACATTCATGCCCGGTATGCCTCCCATGCTACCCATCATAGGATTCCAGCCAGACATCATCTCTTCAACGCCAGCACCCATTCCTATCGGAAGCTGTTGCATGCCCATTGGCATCATCTGCTGCATCATCAACTGATTTGGACAAGTCGGCTGCGGTGCATTGATGCCGCCCATATTCATACTTTGGTTTATCCGCCCAGGCACTCCAGCAGCTGCAACGGCAGGAGGCAATGCAGCACCTACAGGTGTCCCCGATTGCCCTGTTCTGAGAGGAGATTTTGGCCGCAGGGCATCAATTTCGGAAGTCATCGGCACAACCACTTTCCCTCCATTCGAAATCTCCTTAGTCCCTTCCTCCCAAGTTTCACGTTCCCATTTGGCCGCTCGGACGCCTTCGATACTCACGAGATTGCTGAGATCTCTACTTGGACCCATGACGGTCACCCACCCACGACGGATAGATGATGGACGACCAAATATTTCAAGCCGTCGGAGACCAAGACAGAAATTCTCAATCACCGTGTACATCTCTGGAGGCTTGCACGTCGGATCAGCGGGGTCGCCTTCCCAAATAATGACATCCGTGTCTGACGCATCAATAAAAAAAAACTCGCAATAATACCTTCAATGGACAAGAGGACGTACCTACGTTGCAGTGTACAAACCAACTATCGGTTGAGCGCCGAACGGTTCCTCGTATACCGATTAGACAATGCTGCTTTGTTCTTGTAAAGAGCGAAGTCGTCGGAGGATCAGTCTGATCGGGAATTCAAGATCTGCTCTAGTCCAAAGGCAGCATACGCACACCAGGTCCCAAATTGCTTGTTTTGTTGGTTTTTACCCAGACGACGTCCTCGCATCTGCGGTATCCCCACTTTGCAAGGACTTCCCTTCCTCTTTCGAGGCCCTCTCCAGCACCACTCCCTACCCATAGGAAGATGAAGCTGGGATCTGCGGCAAGATTTGGAATGGGTAGGTCCTGCAGATGATCCCAGTTGAAGGATGACGAGAAAGGGGGATCAATCAGTATGACATCAAATTTGCACGGAGACAGAGAGGATAGCGCGTCGAAAGGCAGAAAAAAGGGTGGAAAAGCGTAGTTATTGACAGAGGCTTTCTTCAACTGTAGAAGACGCTGTTGCTTGGGGTATCTAACGGAATGAGATTGAGTCAAATTTGTCAGAAGCGTACGAACTCTTCAAAGCGATGTTCCGGTTCTGCGCCAAGCACCCAATTCTGGGGCCATTCTCCTCCATCTACATATCGTTGGGAATAATCATTTCTGATGGTTTCTTCTTCGGGGACGTAATGGTGATAGCGTGCGAGACGAGCACGTTTTGCGGGTGTCAGATCTACTCTGTTCTGCGACGCTTGCAGGTCTGGGTCAGGCGAACAAGGCCTGGAGTCCGTTGGCGGCGGCGAGGGAGAAGGAGTGGGTATCAGCGGGAGCTTCAATAGCGGGCGTGGAGGTGAATATAAGGTTTGTAATTGGCGTCTAAAGTTGTGCTGGTCGGAACGGACGCGCTCAATCAAGGCGGAATGCAGCGCGAGAAGCTCATTTGCAGAACTCAGAACCTGCATTGTAGAGGTCATTTGTTGGTGGTGAACTGAAACGAGCGGCGCCTAGTTTCATGGGTGGCTCAGAGTTAGCCGCCACCACTTGTTTGACATTGTTGTACGGTACGAGTACTGCTCTCGTCAACGCCGAGGACGTCGAGCGCGCGCATTATTACCATTAGAGACCGGGCGGGATAGCCCATCGCTGAAACTCGTTGCCAGCACACTTTTCCAGTCAACGCTGGCGATCACCGCGTTCAGGTCATGCGCCCCGCGTCACCCTGAGGACCCTACAATTTTACAACATGTTCATCGTGAGAACCCGCTGCGATTAATCCCCTCCAATTACTCCTGGTACAAGGGGAATACTGGTGAGTTTCATTTGGCTCGTGAGTTGACAAGCATCAAATTTTAGACCTTAGAACTCGGCGCGTTCCAAAAATGCCACCCACGCGTTCGGGCGTCAACGATCTGGATTCTGACAGGACCACAGAGACGCCTGAGCCTCATTTCCGCGACAAGTCGCAGAGTCGATCAGATTCTCCGGGGTTGGGGGATGATGATTCAGATGTGGAGATTGTTCACATACTTCGCCACTCCTCCACCGTTTTTTCACACCCACCCACCGTTCCTTCCAAAAGAAAAGGCTCCGGACCGACAGAGCGACCGTGCGGGGAACATGTGCCGAACAAAAAGTCCAAATCTGACCGCCATTCTACTGGGTGTCGTTCTCCCAGTTTCACCGTGAAAGGCAAAGTGCTAAAACCAACTGAGGTCTTTGACACTTTCTGGTATTTCGCAGCGGAGCGTAAGGCCATCGATGACAAACGCCGTGCTGGTTCATCACCTCCGTAAGTCTGCGTGAACATCGTCTTTGCCCATTACCTCATGCGCCAAGTCACCAGATGGACCAACGATCCGATACTTCGCAAATATCCGTTTTGCAACACTTACAGGGTCCTTGACAAAGGCTGCCAATACCTCATACATGAGGTCATAGAAAAGGGTTCCCAGGCACCGCAAGAAGTCACGTTTCGTGTTCTATTGTTCACGACTTTCACAAAGATCGAAACGTGGGAACTGTTGAACCACCAATTGGGACCTCTTACATGGGCCACCTATAGCCGCAAGCAATACCAAGAGGTTCTTGCCGAGGCGAAGAGCCAGGGAGTGTCATTGTACACGGGTTCATTCATCAAACCGGCACCAAGCTTCGGGTTTTCCGACAATTTCATGAATCATCTATGCCTGTTGGAAATGTTCATGGAAAACCAATTGGCAGTGCGATTAATGGGTGCCGAATACCTTGCCGACGTTTTTGAGTATATCGCCTCCTTTCCCAGCTTTGGCAACTTTACCACCTATCAGCTGATTCTCAATCTTTCCTACTCAAAAATCCTGAATTTTCACGTAAATGATTTCGTCGTTCCTGGACCCGGTGCGGTTTCAGGTTTGCGCAAGATGTTCGGCCGCAGTCTTGATAATGCGACAACGTCAGAGCGAGGCTTTGACATCAAGGTCATCAGATGGTTGGCGGAAACACAGCACCAGCACTTCAAGCGATTAGGAATCAAATTTTCTGCGTTAGGTCCGGACAAAATTGCCATGAGCGTGGCAGACATTGAACATACATTATGTGAAGTCGACAAATACTCACGCTTGGCCCATCCGCAGTTCAAAGGAAAACGGACCGAGATGAGGCGTATGTTCGAAGCATCGTCGGAGTCTTATCCAAAACGGTATTATATGCCCAAAGCATGGTCTCATCCTGATCGCAAGATCCCTCGTGTCAGGCCTGGTGGACCTCCGATTGTGGAGAAAAGATACACGATCGATAAGATCGATGGTCGAAGAGAGGGAAAGGATGGTGTGGAATACCTGGTTTACTGGCGTGGATATCCCAAGGAGGATGCTACATGGGAACCAGAAGACTTACTTATTGACGATGCGCCATTGGCCATCGAGGAATACTTGAAGAAATGCACGTAATGCACTATCAAAGTCCTGTATAATGTATATCTGTACTCGCGCGTATAGTTTTACTAACATGGATATGAAGCGGGGGAGCTTCAGTTGACACATGTTTACGCGCCTTTCCTTTTGACGCGTTGTAACTCTGTTCATGGAGTCCATTTCTCATCTTCGCGACATTCTCCTCAGAATCTTGTCCGGACATGCATCACCAGAGATAGAACAAGAGGCTTTCGATGAATTAATGCTTCAGAAACCGCGTCTCTTGAATGTGTTGGACGTAGGACAAAGAAACCCAGAGGAGAAACGCGAGGTTGAATCAGGTGTGTCAACAGTTTTTCTACTTGGTTTGCACTGATCCGCACACAGGTAGAATCACAATTGATGGCAGAAAAGTGGCGGTCAATGCCGACTTTGCGCGTCAGGTCGTGTTTCTCTCGGAACAACTGGAATGCTCGGAACGATATGTCGCAAGCCTTCTCCAGTCAGTTATGGCGGAAAACCCAAACATTCCTCCCGTCAGTTGCTTGGAAGCCACCGTTACCCAGTTTCATCAACGACGGCGACATCTTGTCGATTCTTTACGGTACCTGTTTGAGGCATCAGACGCGGCAGAACGAACAGAGCTTGGTTCAACATTCCGGCGTCTCGAGAAATTTGTTTACTCAGAGCTGGCGGAATATATGGATCCTGCCGGGGGTTCTATTGCGACAAAAATATATAGAGAAATGGATCGTATAGACGGCCAGCTTCTAAAAGCGCTTACAACAAGAAGGAATGCAGTGAGCAATACCGTTGTCCCATCTGCACAAGGTTTGCATCCTTTTTTTGAATACTGTTCAACCTCACGCCGCCACCTCTTAGCACATGGAGCGCTTGGATACGATATTCTGACCGCCAGATGCGAGTCGCTCAAGTATGAGCGCCGAAATTTAGCCATGTCTGTTTGTCTTATTGCCCGCACTGGATACCTGGTCCCGTCCGAGTTTCAACTGCTTATTGACTGGTTGGCGGTGCGCCCTAATCATGCCATGACATATTACATCCTCACAGCTATCCTTCTATCCTTTGATCCTATCGATCTTGAGACGGGTAGCGGTTCAATACGTCAAGACCTTGCAACGGAACCATCGTTAATGGCGTATATGAGTAAAATGCTTTCAGCATCTACGGAGTGGAGAGACCCGGGGCTCAAGGCCGTTGTGCTCCTGAAATGGACCCTATTCTTAACGGAGGCTCGCTATCGGGATTCAAGTTTGGAAGGTCGATGTGGCTTCAAAACGGAGGAACTTGAAACACAGATCTGGAGCGCTGTGCAGGGTGATGCCTTCTCATTCCTGGCATTGTCTGCACTTCAGATACAAAAAAAGCCCACTTTCTTGCAGGGAGCATCACTACTGAGTACTCTAACAATCCCAACCGGGCAGCAAGAGTTTCGGGATGTTCTAGCCGATGACCTGAAATCTATTGTTCTATCTGCGTTCGAAACGTTGATACGATCACTAATTACGCATGCCTCTTCAGAGTTACGCAAAATCAAGCAGCGACAGGAGGACTTGGCCCTCGCAAATGTGCGAACGGACAGAAATCGGAGTACCACGACTCGCTTCGCATCCATTCTGACTCCCGATTCGTCACGAGCTGGCCCCCCACCGCGCAACGATATAGCAATATTATATTCGTTTATTGGCTTTTTGTATGCGTCTTTGCCTGCAGAGTCGGCATTGCAATTTTGGGGCGCCACTCCTCGTGGATCCCTCTCATACATGGAGCAAATCGAGGCATCGGCCGGTCGACTGCCTGCGTTTCTGCAATGGTCTATTTGGTCGACATCCAGCAATGATTCAACTATGATGACGGCGTTGTACGACATGCTGAGTGGCTTGGCCAAGGGCCAACATTGTAGCGAACTGGCGTATAATTTCATGGCACGAGGTGGAGGGGAAGTCATACCTGGAAGCATGTTGCCCTCATCCTCAACAACCGGCCCCTCGGTCTCCTGGACAGTGGTTTTTGGCATCATTGATTCCTGGGCAGCTAGTGCATCAGCACCTCGCGGGCAACCACAGGCACGGAATCTCGGGTCTCTGGGCGATCTTCAACGTCGGCCCGGTCAGTTTATGATTGGTCCGAAAGAAGTGCTGTTGGCGCAGGCTTTCCTCCGTCTCCTTGCGACCGTCGTTGCACACTCCGTCACAGTGCGCATAACGATATCTGGACATGTGCATTTCCGCGCCATCCCGACGCTGATGTCCCTAATTCCACTTAGCGTCCCGCTTGAATTGAAAGGCGCGCTGTTCGACACCCTTGCTGCATTCTGTGAACCCGGAGGCGGTGTCCCAGGCGTAGAAATTTGCAAAGCGGTCTGGACATTAATGGAGCGGCTCGAAGTCATCAACGTTCGCGCAAGCGGGGCGGGTAGTTTTGGTGCTTTGCCTGCTGTCAAGGGCGTCGAAGTAGAGCTTGAAGAGATTGAAGCTGTGCATAGGATGTATCCCTCTACGATTCCGTTCCTGAGACTGCTCAGTACGCTCGTCCATACGCCGAAGAGAATACCGTTGAAAGACCGAGTGGCCGATTCAGAACCCATCAATACCATCCCGGAAAATCTGGGCCATCCTTATCGACTTCCTGGCGTTGCTCCTTTTACTTCGTTCGTCATTGACAACGTGTTCGCAAATATAGTGAACAGAGAATACTCTCAAATGTCAGATAGATGGAAACTGAACGACCTTTGTTTGTGTTACGCCGAACGCGCCCTGGCTAGCTTTGACCTGGAATCACTTGTTTCTGCAACTGACGAGGGCTCCTTGAAAAGTGAAGCTCTGGTCCCGTTGCTCGTTCATCCCGGTTATGATGTTATGAAGCGTCTGCTCACCAATTCATTACTCCAAAGCACCATTTTAGCGTATATCGTTGAAGGCGTAGATGGTTTCGAGAAGGAAGTGTCAGAGGACGAACCCTTCTTCCGGAGTACCATCATCCGCGTACTACGGATCGTACACCGCGTTCTGGAGGTTCAAGATATCTTTCTCGATGTTTTTGTCCCACTTCTCTCCGAAATTGAGAGTGCAGTGATTGTTGGGGTGGTCCATCCCCGATCACATTACATGCGATTCGATCAGGTGCTATCGTTTGGGCCTCCATACATTCCAGCATTGGCGGCGTATGTGACATTCACTGCTCATGCGGAACTCGTCTTGTTGACGATCAAAATCATCTCACTTTTGTCGTCTTCTCCTCTGTGTTCTAACCTCATGACATTGATCTCAAAGAGTAATGATTCGGAACGTATACTCAGTGGGTTCGTGCAGGTACTTGCCGGTGAGTCCGTGGGTGATGTAGCACAGGCAGAGACGGTCGCGGAACAGACAACTGGGGCAGGGGCACCAGATGCCGATGAGCAATCTGAAGTTATTCAGCAGGCAGTCAAACTTGCCGCCCTTGATCTACTTATTCTCAACACCCATCCCAATCGCTCTTATCCAAACATTGCCCATTTTTTGCTTTTCGGAGGTACAGGAACCGAGCAAATGCAAGATCCTCACGCTCTAGGTGCTCGACAGACCAGTGTACATGTTATTCTTGACTTGGTCAATGTCGCAGTACCTCGTCTCAAGACAAAAGGAAAAGAACGAGATCGCAGGATTAGACACACGATGCCACTTTTCGTCACTCTTCCAGGACTAGCAGAAAGATGTTACAGGGTCATATATCAGCTATGCGTCCACCCCAAGACATCTGACTTCGCAACTCGGTATCTTCGATCTAGGGAAGACTTCTTTGCCCGGCAACTTGCAAGCGTTCCAACGCATATGCCAGAGACATTTCAAGAGCCGAACATCGAAGTCCTTTTCAGCGACGGTCTGAGATGCATTACCACAGTCCCGTCTATGACATCCTTCCTCCGGCTGCGCTCTTGCATTTTTCAACTCGTGGCACTCGAGCTACACATTCTGTCAAACAAGGGGCATTTTAAGGCCGTATCTGAATTACTTGGAATTCTCTTCGGCAACGGATCTGAATTTGAAGAATATGAAATGGTTGATGAAGGTGCTTTGCGTCCATTCCGCGATCTTGGTCAATCACACATGCGGATTATTGAATTCTTGCAATCTCTCACGTTTGACTGGTCTGACAGTTTGTCGGTCAAGCCAATTGAGATGGAATTCCTTGGGCAACTCAACCTATCGTCTTGTATCCGCAAAGATGCGATGGGTTGCGAGGTCGTTGACAGGACCGCAGTTTTGGGACTACTGGAAACTGCTAAACGTTCACTGTTTAGTCAAGGTAGAATTGTGACGCCTGCGCAAGTCGATCAGCTGGCTCAAGAAACAGCATATATCTTTGAAAGCTGTGCAGTTGAGAATCACCGCCGCGAGGTGACTCACTCGGTCGCCATCAGTTATCAAGCGTGGAGAGGCTTACTCGATATGGCGCTCACCAAATGTTTCGATAGATTACCGCATGACAACAGGGAGAATATGTTGTTCGATCTTCTTCACGTCCTGCCAACTGCCATGCAATCACCCAATATTGAAGAGGCGACAGCGGTTTTACTAGCTGAAACAGTTTTGACGTGCATCACGAAGTTGCGTGAAGACAGACACTATCAGGTCGTCTTACAGTCTGCTGGTGGTGAAGCAGATCCCAGTTCTCTGCCAACCGAAAGATTATATGCGATCCTTCGTGCGACACTGCAGGGGATCATGGAAAACAACCGCGTCGAACTCGTTCGTGGCAACCTTTATGCAGCGCTGATTAATTATATCCATTTAATCACCCCACGCCTGTCTCCAGAGCGCCGAGTGACGAGGTCAAGCAGCACGGCGCTAGTGTTGTCACCATCCATATCTCGCGAGGATTTCTTTAGCAGCAGTCAGTCGCTTGCAACGGTCAGTGGCCCTCAAATTTCCCAGTCGGCACTTCAGTCTGGAAGTCTTGGGTTGATGAAGGGCGTCATGGAAAAGCTGGCCGCCGTTATTGCTCGGGATGCCATCGATGGCACAGAAGTCTGGCGAACTATTGCATTTATGCTGTTAGACGCCCTTGCAGGACTGTCCGGCTCGGAAAAACAACACATGCTGTTGTCCGCGCTTGCGCGTCATGGTATACTGGCAAATTTCGTTCGCGGCATCAAGGAGTCGGATGCAAGGTTACAGTCCGTCCTGAAGCCAGATCCAGGTAAGTGTCTAGAGTTGTACTCTAAAGCTCGTTCCCGATCCATTCTTTGGGGCAGATGATCTTAATCCGTTGTATGTATATGAGGCGAAAATGTCCTTCTTCATCCGGCTGGCGCAGACGCGTGCGGGAGCGGAGCGCCTCCTTGAAGCCCAAGTGCTACCAATCTTGGCTCGTTGCGATTATGTCGATGCTACGCCCGAGGCCAATCAGGCATTTATGGGTATGTAATCTGTTTTGGCCAATTGGAACAATAGTTAACCATTCACAGACCGAGATTCTTTCCTACCTTCCGCGATTCAGCGATACCATCAACTATTAATGCCGGCTCTAGAATTGGTTGTTGCTCTTTTGTCAATGCTGGGGGCAAAGCATACCACGACCGTGAACCAAGTCAGTAGCCGAGCCTCTAACCCATATCAATTAACAGCGCTCCGTAGGCCCGGGAGTTCTTGACAAGTCACAGCGATACAATCACCATCTTGTTGAAGAACGAACCACCAAACGTTCCTCAGTCGCTCCTCGATGAGTTGTACCTCGTTATCAGTCTCTGTGCCAACGTTCTGCCATCGGTGCCAAAAACAGAGATGGTAAGCATGATATGGTGCTGTCCATATTCATTTTTCTTAACCAATTTAGCTTTCAACTAACTCGGGCTTTGGAGCAATACATGCTGCCATTCTGGGGCTCTCGACAAGGTCTTTGGCATATGGCCAGCCTTTCAAGAACATAAGCCCTCAAACCGATGTTGAAGATCAAGATGCTGTCACTGCAGCATTCGGTACCTTAATGTCCCATTTTTCCTATTCCTCGCTGACTTCTTGAAGGTTTTGGAACGCTATCGAGATTTAGCTTATCCGTGGCCCGAAAGGAGAGGCTAATGCGAAAGGCAGTTGTGACTTATCTAGGAACAGCGAGTGATTTCACGGGTAAGAATGGTCTGTGTTATCTTTGTCGTCCCGCTGCTGAAACTTTGTCATCCACAGAACCGCAAATCAACTTGGTACTTACACCAGCGACGACGTCGCCCAGGCGGCAAGAGTCCCGAGACTCGAACTTCTTGGGTTAGGTGCACACTTTTTGCGATGTTCTATCCTGACAAGGCAACATTATTACAGCAACCGTCCCAACAATGGGCGATACCATTGAAGCATTGAATGACCTATGCAATGGACTTGCAGAGATGCTGAAACAGATGGCGGACTTGTCCGCAGAGTTAGCTGCCAAGGATCACATTGGGGTTGAAAACATCTTGGAAGTTGTGCGCGATGTACACCCTTCTATTATACAAGAACTCGATATCGTGCAGAAAAGGCAACTCATATATCAAGAATTGGATAGGCTTCGACTAGGGACACTGCGAGAGGCAAAGGCTCAACTTGGTATGTCGAGCTATATTATTGATTCAGGATGCTCCTCATCATTCCGACTAATATAGGCACAATTGAAATGCTTTTACTCCTCATCTGGCGGCACGTAGAATACTACACTGATCCAGAAAGCGCAGGTCATGGTGAAACCTGGAAAGGATCACTAACTGCATCACATACCATGAGTTCGGCCTTGCGGTTCTTGGCAGCACCCCCTGGGCCACAAATATTCAAGGAGGATGTAGGAAAGAGACTAGCGCCTGTCCTACAAAAGCTATCATCGCTTAATGTGGTAAGTCTTCATTAGTGTTGACTGTGGGTTACTTAATCAACTCCACTAGGATTATGAATCGTTCGGAGATGACTGGCAAGCGAACCAAGCATATATTGAAATAATGTGCAGGAGATTGAAGGATAGTGCTGGTTTGCATGATGATAGTCAGCCATCGATTGAGGACTAGTGAAAACAAGAGGCTTGGTTTGAGCGGTGTTTATTTATCTGTACCGTCAATTTTGATATTGTTGGGCATCTCATAGCAATGTAGAGAGACGAGACTCTATACCTCTTTCTTCAAAGTTATCTATTATACAAATATGCAATATATCGCAGGTAGCATGTATGGGTGCTTGATGTTCCAACCAAAAGGGCGACGCAGGTATTGTGGTAGAGACGGGATTAACGAGGTAAGAGGCTGCCCGCGCCACGCAGAGCAAGTTGGCCACCCATACGGAGAGTTTGCGTGCCTCCTGGAAAGTAGGCAAGAACATAGGCCACGAGCGCTAATACTTGAATTACACCACAAATGAGTGAGCCGAAATAAGACTGGGGCTGTTATGTGATCGTCAGGTAGTTGGAATGAATGAAGCAGCAGGATGCATACACCGAGAGAAAAGTATAAAGTCAGGCCGAGACTACCAAAGTATACGAGGGTGAATGGTAGCCGTTCTGCGGTTATGAGATGCTTGATGTGATTTATTGGTCCGATGAGGATGGAAAAGCTGGCCGGGCTTTCAGCAGTAATTCTACGCGCGAGCTGGGAACATACCCAAACATAACAAGTAAACTTCCTAAGCTGTTGGATGAACTGAGTAAGGTGGATGAAGGATGGTTCGAACACGACGACAAACCTAAAGGCTAGGGCGAATTTTGCAGGTTTGAGAGCAAGGAAAGGAAGAGTGATGAATGATACAAAGAAGCAGACGGCTGCTCCTATGAGACATGCTACGAAGCCAAGGAGACGCTCCCATCTGGATAGAGCTAGCCACGCGTCATCCTGGTTGTTGCGGTCGCTTGAGCGGAGGGGTATGTAGTCGCCGGCAACGGCATTGTAGAAGCGGGAAAAAGGATTTGAGGGCTGTGGCTCGTCTGTGACGCCACGGGCCCAGCGGAATTGCGAGAGGCTTGCGCGGAAGGACTGTTCGTTGGCCATATTCGCTGCTCCGACCGGCGCACGTACGCAGATTGCCTCACCTCTGCCAAACAATCGCAAGCAAATAAGATAAGATAAATGACTCATTTTCATCCAAAACATTTTTGCCAGAAATTACTCAAAACAGCAGTCAAAACGACGGCCTTCTGGCTTCGTTCAAAGACCTTCTCTCGTCCTCTCCTGCTCATGGCACAGACGCTGGAACTTGCACAGGTTTGCCATCTCAACTTCCCTCCACATCCCCGCTAATTACTCTTAGACAGGGAAGAGAGACCACATTGTTGC
This sequence comes from Amanita phalloides, assembly GCA_032173475.1. NCBI lineage: Eukaryota > Fungi > Basidiomycota > Agaricomycetes > Agaricales > Amanitaceae > Amanita > Amanita phalloides. Next base: position 287,738 of record JAENRT010000010.1, on the reverse strand, counting down.
CCTCGAGCGCAGATACCAGCAGCAATGGCAAGAACAACGCGCTTTTGAGGTCAACGCTCCTTCGAAAGAGGAGACTGCGGGTCTCACCCCCGCAGAGATTCACCAACGGTACCCCAAATGGTTCGGATGCTTTCCATACCCTTACATGAACGGAACTCTGCATCTCGGCCATGCTTTCACCATCTCCAAGATCGAGTTCGCAGCTGGTTATCAGCGTCTCCTCGGTAAACGTGTTCTGTTTCCCCATGGATTTCACGTCACAGGAATGCCCATCAGGGTTCGTATGTCTTCGCTTCCATCATACATGACATCTGATGCGCGTTTCAGGCATCTGCTGACAAGCTCGTTCGTGAAATGGAGCTTTTCGGTCCCGATTTTGAACGATATGAGCAAGTGCAGGCCGAGAAGGCAAAAGAAGAGGAAACTGCCATTGCCGATGCCAAGAGCAGCCCCAACGACAAAACTAAAGCAAAAAAAGGAAAATTGGTTGCCAAATCCACCGGTTATACATACCAGTTCCAAATTTTAGAATCATTGGGTATACCCCGCGTCGAAATTAAAAAGTTTGCCGATCCTTTCCATTGGTTGACGTACTTCCCTCCCATTGCAATAGTCAGTATATCCTGCGCTCTTACTTCGCGTCGTACTCACCACCCCAGTTACACCTTACATTAGGCAGATAATAACGCTTTTGGTTCACGCATAGACTGGCGCCGCAGCCTTATCACCACCAAAGCCAACCCTTTCTATGATTCCTTTGTCCGCTGGCAGATGAACAAACTGTATAGACTTGGAAAGATCAAGTTCGGCGAACGTTACACCGTTTACAGCCCAAAAGATGGTCAACCCTGCATGGATCATGACCGTCAGGACGGAGAAGGCATAGGGCCACAGGAGTACACTGGCCTCAAGATGGAAGTTGTAGAATGGGGTGAAAATGCGCTGCCGATCGTAGAGGCCGCAAAAGACAAGTTGGCTGGTCGGAAAATTCACTTGGTTGCTGCAACCCTCAGGCCCGAGACCATGTATGGCCAGACGAATTGTTATGTTGGCCCGAACATAACCTACGGCGTCTTCTCTGCTACTGATCAAGAAGCTTTCCTCTGCACGCGTCGCGCCGCTCGTAACATGGCATTCCAGGGTATTATTACACCACGCGCAGAACCCACACTCTTGTTCGAAATCGACGGTTCAGATATCGTTGGTACACGCATCAAGGCACCTTTCGCCATCAACCCCGAGGTTTATGTCCTTCCTATGGAGAATGTTTTGCCCACTAAAGTACGCCGAGACGCATTCGTCTCAACCTATGTTCTAACGACGCAATATCCTAGGGTACTGGTGTCGTCACCTCAGTTCCTTCCGACTCTCCGGACGATTATCAAATGTTGATGGACTTGCGCAAGAAGGCAGACTTCTACGGTATCAAACCTGAATGGGCCGCCATCGATCCTGTTCCAGTCCTCAGCACGCCGACATATGGCGAGATGACGGCTCCTGTACTAGTCAAACAGCTGAAAATTTTGTCGCAGAAAGATACTAAGCAGCTCGCCGAGGCCAAGGAAATTGCATATAAAGAAGGATTCTACAATGGCATGATGTCCGTGGGAGAGTTCAAAGGACAACCTGTCCAGGATGCAAAACCTCGTGTCAGGGAACGGATGATCGAAGCCGGTCTTGCATTTGCGTATGCTGAGCCAGAGGGTTTTGTTTTGTCACGCAGTGGTGACGAGTGTGTCGTTGCGCTGATGGACCAATGGTATTTGGATTATGGTGAAGACTCATGGAGAAAAGAAACTGAAAGGTAATCTGACTTCGCTCGGTTATCTCTTGGTACTAAATCGTGTTCGCAGATTAGCAGCTAGAATGGAATTTTATTCTTCAGAAACTCGACATGCATTCGAGAAGACGCTCAGCTGGTTTAGACAGTGGGCGTGTGCACGTACTTATGGATTGGGATCCCATCTCCCGTGGGACCCACAATTTTTGGTTGAATCTCTGAGCGATTCCACAATCTATATGAGTTACTACACTATCGCTCATTATCTGCATCGTAAGTATTGTCTTCTTTCTCCAAGAATTTCCGAGGGACGTTTATTTTTAATAGCCGATACTCTTGATGGTAGCAAGCCTGGTCCATTGGGAATCACGCCAGACCAACTGACAGATGAAATATGGGAATATGTTTTCTCTAATGGTCCCTTCCCTTCATCTTCTACGTTGCCAAAAGAGAAAGTCGACGTTCTCAAGCACGAATACGACTACTTCTACCCCTTCGACATTCGTTCATCGGCAAAGGACCTTGTGCCAAACCACCTTACAATGGCATTGTACAACCATGTTGCTGTTCTGCCAGAGGACAAGTGGCCCCTTAGCATGCGCACAAACGGGCACTTGATGCTGAACGGAGAGAAGATGTCAAAGAGCAAGGGCAACTTCTTGACGTTGAGACAGGCTGTTGATAAATTTGGTGCGGATGCAACGAGGTTGAGTCTAGCTGATGCTGGTGATGGGTTGGAAGACGCCAACTTTGACGAGAAGACAGCGAATGCGAACATTTTGCGAGTTCACACTCTTCTTGGCTGGTGTGAGGTAAGCTGTCAGGTTTCTCTCCGGGTATTCGTAAATGAACCCATGTCATAGGACATGGTCAAAGACAAGGAGAAACTACGCCACGGACAAAGGAACTACCATGATGATGTGTTTGAGAACGAGATTAATGATCTCATTAACATCACACAACGCAATTACGAAGCGTGAGTAAGGCCATTTCTCGTTCAATGAGGCTGAAACAGGTGGACTATGATAGTACAAATTACAAGGACGCTTTGAAATACGGCTTCTACGAACTGCAATCTGCGCGGGATTGGTACCGAGAAGTCACGGCAGATGTGGGTATGCACGAAGACCTCATCTTGTACTGGATACGTATCGCTGCCCTGCTCGTCGCGCCTATCGCCCCACACTTTGCAGAGCACATATGCCGGTCCACCCTCGGCTTGCCCACGTCCATACAGAATGCACGGTGGCCAACACCGGACAAGGAAGTTGACCGCACCTTGACTGAAGCAACGTCATACATGCGTGGCGTAACCAAAATGATGAGAGATGCAGAGGCAAGTCTGCTGAGGGCATTAAGCAAGAGCAAGGGCAAGGGACCCGCGACATTTGATCCGAAGAAACCAAAGAGCGTCCGGATCTATGTGGCGATAGAGTTCCCAGAATGGCAGAATATATGTGTCGATATCGTAAAGGAAGCGTATAATGTCAAGGAGGATCAGGTGGATGACGCAAAGGTGAAAGAATTGTTGATTCAGAAGGGATTGATCAAGGACAAGAGGGCTATGCCGTTCATCCAAGCGTTCAAGGTAGGCAGCGTCTTTGCCACCCCTTAAAGGAGATTCTAATTTTTGTTTGAATTTTAGAAACGCATGGCGCAATACGGTGCTTCGACTGCATTCAGACGAGCATTGCCATTCTCGGAGACCCAAGTGCTTACCGAGATCATACCCTACCTGAAAAAGACTCTGGGATTAGTGGACGCGGAAGTGCTGTCGGTCGTGGAGGCGAGAGGAAGACAAGGCGAGGCAGGGATCACAAAGACCATCATCGACACATCGGAACCTGGGTCCCCTGCGATTGAGTATAGGAACGTGTAAATGCGCAAATTTAACTAGATGATTCGACTGAAGGATGACACCTGAGATACCTCTATCCTGACAATGGGACAAGCATACAAAGTCCATCAGCTCTGCTCCGTATGTATTGTCATCGTACAATTACGGGATAGTCGGAACGATGCCTATTACCTAATTACCTTATTGCTGCAAAAACCATTCTGCCGCGCTCCTGCGCAAGTTCAACAAAGCACTAGTAAGAGGACTTTATTATGACTATGCACTGACGAAAAACATAACAAAGTGTGGCGTCGATATCACTTGCCACTTTTTCACAGAAATGAAAATGTGCAAGTTCAATGATGCGCCGAGATGAAACTACTAAATCACTTGCCATCATTACGAAACCTCATGCTTGTTTTTCATCACAATCGTATTAACCATAAGGAACTAAGATTCGAGGCGAACAAACCAGAAGACACTTTCAAATACACCATCTCTTGCTCTCTGATCAGGCTGCTCAGTTTTATCTCTCATGACCCCACTCAAGAGACTCAAAGTGAATGAGGCCTTAGGCTAAGGCCTCAGGTTTAACTTAGCCAACGCCAGCTAACTGGGCGTTCGTAACTGATCGAATCAAATTAGCCAAGTACTAAACTGCAGGGCCAAGAAAATTTATCCAATATTTATAGGCCTACATTGTGGGGTCGTTTCTGTAGGACTTGAAGTTATACGTCTCAAAGTTCAGATGTTTTCCAAGACGTTCCAGAGTATCATTATTCTTGCTTTGGGTATTGCAGCTAATGCCACTGTCGTTACAAGAACACCAACAAAGTTGGCCCTTTCCAGGCATTTCAACATGACCGGAACTCACAATATTGTGCAACTTGATCAAGCCCGAGCTCGGCACTTGAACAATCGTGTAACCGAGAAACAAGTTGCTGCGTCCTTCGCAATTGTCAATGGGCCCATTGCCAACGAAGGCACTTTTTATACCGCGTCTGTCGGTATCGGGAATCCTCCTACTCAATGTAATTGCACACTTGCGTCGAAACTGTATGATATTGACCTTGGAAATAGATGAACTTCTCGTGGATTCGGGAAGGTGGGCAACGAATGTGTTACATGACTATATGTGAACCTTGAGCTAGTTCGAACACTTGGATCGGCGCAAGGACTCCCTACAATCCAACATCCACCAGTACACAGACGCCAAACAACGTGGTAAGCAGCAATTCAGACCTAAACCCAGTGCAATTAAAAGGTTCCAGACTGTATCGTATGGTTCTGGGTCGTTCTCTGGTACGTTCATTGTATGTGTACGCTTCTGATTCAAGCCGGTCCCTCAGGACGCGAATGGGTTGACCAAGTGACCCTTGCCTCTGGCCTAGTTATTGAGAAACAGTCAATTGGTGTCGCGTCAAAGGTAATCTTCTGAACAACTGAAAGCGAGGATTTTAAATGAGCAGGCCTCTCCAGTCATCGGGCTTCAAAGGCGTTGATGGAATTTTGGGGTGCGAACCTTGCGACAAGTTATTGGTTGTGTTTCTAACAGTAATTTGCCAGAATTGGTCCCGTTGACCTTACGCATGGTACTGAGATCAGCAATAGTGCCCTAATACCTTACCATTATTTCCTTAGGAACCCTCTCACCAGGTTCCTCGGAGACAATTCCAACCGTTACACACAATGCCTTCTCACAGGGGTCTATAGATCATGAATCGGTTGCCGTCTCGTTTGAACCTATCACAACCACTGGAGAAATAAATGGAGAGCTCACATGGGGTTCGTATCTGAGCCGTGTTTTTGTGAAAAATAACTGATTTATGATGACGAACATAGGCGGTATTGACGATTCCAAATTCACTGGCTCTATCAACTATATGTAAGCCTTGCCCTTCTATTTCTGTCATGTGTATCAATTGAAGATCTACAGACCTATCACATCTACCTCCCCAGCAAATCATTACTGGGGTATCGATCAATCCATTCTTTACGGAACCACCACTATCCTATCAACCACAGCTGGAATTGTCGACACTGGTCAGTCAGCCTGATTTGATGATAAAGCGACCGCTGGCTGATATGACGTGCCAAAGGTACAACATTGATCTTGATTGCGACCGACGCTTTCAATACCTACAAGTCTCAAACCGGTGGTGTCATGGACTCTGCTACTAAGTTATTGAAGATCACATCCTCTCAATATTCGGACTTGAAGACGTTGAATTTCATTGTCAATGGAGTGCGTCTTTCCTCGTTGAACGTTGAACGCTTGATCACTAACAGCATGCTCTCAGGTGACCTACGGACTGACCCCCAATGGGCAAATCTGGCCTCGTGCCTTGAACTCTGCGATTGGTGGTTCTCCCAGCTCCATCTACCTTGTTGTAGCAGATATCGGCAACCCCAGCGGCAAGGGGCTCGATTTCATGAACGGTCTCACTTTCCTCGAGAGGTTCTACAGTGTGTTCGATGCTACTAACTCGCGCGTTGGTCTAGCTACTACTCCCTTCACCGATGCTACTTCGAATTGATTGGAAATTTTATGGACAGATTGTTGACAGAATAATTCACGCTATATTCACATATATACGTTGGCTCCTTGGAATACTTACTGCCGTGCTTTAATGCTTAATTCATCCCGAATGTAATACGCATCATGTTCGCAGCTTAGTATCAAATGGCAGTTGGAACACAATGATGAAAAATAATGAAGGCCACGGACGGAAGAGACTTATGGATTATCTCCATCCCCTCTGTGGGAATAGTCCTTTGAGCAGCTTGCTAGGCTTGCTAATCTGGCTGGAAAGAGTATCTTGGGAATACTTTTTGAAAAGTTCTAAATTTGCTCAGATGCTTCATCGTTGTTAAGAAATTGAAACCAATGCATCTCAGCGATTCGGCTCGGAACAGTCAAGGGAAAGTCGCTCGTGGCACGCATGACATTCCGTGTCTCGTTCCACGGAGTCCCACCTCCCGTTTTGCGGCGACTGAACCGCATGCTTGTTGCGCGCCTTTACCTCGAGCTTCTAGATGATTCAGGGCATTGTCGATGACTATCACCATCATTTTTCAAAGTAACCCGAGCTGAGCGCAACGTAGCGTGATTTCTTAAGTGCGCGCAGAACGCATGTCGTTGTCAAGGACTATCAAGGGGGTAAGAAGCGATGTGCTAGGTGATCTGTGCTCAGTCGGTATCAGTTTGAATATGCACCGAGGACAAATTGAATGACCTGCAGGCTGCGTCGCGCTTCAAAGGACCACTCTCACACCATCGTCTTCCGTAGAGTATTGACACATATTTTGGCAATGAAAAGGTCAACAATCTTCTGTGGGGAATAGCACATATAAAAGGTTGGCAAGGGGATGACGGTGACATTGGTAAAATAGAGCTGGCAGGTTGACGTACATATCATATGCTATCCTGTGCTATGAAGAGAGAGTCAGTACCCTGTGTGCCACCTTAGATAACAGTTCTAAGGTTTAAACGTTTAATACGTGAGGATAACCTGCGTCGCTTGATAGTAAGCGTATTGACCTTGTAGACATATGTGCGGATGTTGGGACTGAACTCTTTGCAGGTATGTGTGATGCTTGTGCCATGTTACACCTGCTCCAGGTGGATAAACATTCCGTTCAAAGAACGTACATCGAAGCCGCGAGTGCCAAACTCCGTCAAGGCCTCGCCGCACAGATTGGCATACCCACCGGACGACGGACGCTTTCGGCTGCAAGAGGACGGCGAGTGGAGATGTTCGCACCCGCGAGGTTACATTCTATTCCCGCGTAGTTATAGCTCATCGCGGAATGCACGTTGCGGAAGCTCAGTCTTCTCCGTTGTGACTCATGAGCGCTGAGCGGCAGCCCATTGTGAAATGCTCTTTGCAACGAACATTGAAAGTGCAGTAAAAGATTTTTTCCCCAAGATCTACATAATATAATATATGTATGTTCGAGCTCACATTTATATGATATTTCACATGCTGCACATGCGTCAGTCACGGTGGTCCACCCAACGGTAAATAGGAATATACCTTAGACGTTCGCTTGGGTATGAATTCCTTGCATTGTTATTTACTTGTTCCGTTATTCAAGTTTTTTTTGATATGTTGCTACTCAGGTTTTTTTGCCATGTCGTTATCCAGTTTTTTTGCCCGTATTTAACCGTTTTTCAGTTTTTTCTCGTCTTTGCTTATTATACATTGTTTTTGCCCTTTTCGTCTTCTGCCGCTTCCCTGATATGTCCGGTGGTAGGATGTCTAAAGATTGAAGTTCGAAACAAACGAGCTTGATTGTTTTTCCTGTTTTCTAATTTTGACCTTTTTTCGAGTTTTTGTGCAATTCTTCACGAGTCCAGTAGAAACCAAAGTGATCCACAAGCCAGAAATCCGAGTCCCAGATAGAGATAAAGATGATAAAAATACGCTATAGTTGATTTGATAGGCTGTGCCGTAAGATAATGTCCACTTTGATAAATCCAGATGACTTGATACCCGTGTCGTCATATTGCTTAACTGATAATTTCGACTTCCTCTTCGTCTTCTTCATCGTGGTCCAGTACACCAGCTCCTTCCTTGGCCTCTTCATCTTCCTCTTCTCTGCCATCCCCAAACAACTCGTCAAACAACTCTGCATGGTCATCCACATGTCCAATGGATTCCTCCTGCACCGGAATAATTGCAGGAGCATTCAATTCAGGTGCAGGAAGTTGGACATGGTATGAAGGGACTGGTAGACGAGGCCCCAAAAGAGGTTCCCTTGGGTCATAAGGCGGATCAACAATGCCAGCGTGGGTGGGGAAGGCATTTGGATCAGGCTGAATGTGAATATGGTTAAAAGGAAATTCTGCAATAGGATTCTCTACCATAACCGGTGGACCAGCGTGTGGAGGGTGCGCCTCTACGTTGCCTAGACAGTTTCCAGATGGGACTGAGGGCCCTACCCATTCAATGTCCATTGGCTCAGAGACATAGTCGTGTATAGCTTGAACGGCGAGAGGTGCAGTATTGAATAGAATGACTTCATCGGGTGCGCCTACCGGGTCGAGCTGCATGTAATCTCCATACTCTGGAACATATCCAGCAATGAAGGGAGGTAGGCCAACGTAGTCATCCTCAAACATAATAATGCCCGGGACGTCAATGATAGGAGGGAGATAAACATAGTCATCCTCAAACAGAATAATGTCCGGGACGTCGTTGGAATTGCCTAATTTCCTAGAAGTCACAATTGTTGGGTCGTAGGGAGGGAAAACTGGATTCTTAATTGGCGTGTTCAAAGTCAAGGAGGTGTTGTTGTCTTGTACATTGGTGACAAGCGCGAGTGGGGAGAAACTAATCACTGCTGTTGCTTTACCAACGTTCGCAGGTAGGGGTATGTCTTCCAGCTTCACTTTTGAGGATGAAGTCATGTTTGCCGCCATGATAGGGCGATAGATGGGCGCAGGCAGGCATGACTCTTTAACTGTTTTCGAGCAGGTGGAAGAAGTAGCATCGACTGACTCGGCTGAATCGTTTCGTGCCCGTGCTTTTTCCATTTTTCTTAGGCTCGTGGGAGGAACATCGACTGGCTTATCCCTCACTCGCGACTTTTCTGCCTTTCTTGAGCTGATGGGAGAAGACTCGGCAGATGGAGCTGGTAAAACTATTCGTGCTTTCTTGGCCTTTGGATGGGCAGCAGACTCTTCATGTGCTTTGCGCTTCCTATGAGAGACAGACCTACTCTCCAAAACTGGAGAGTCATATGCCGAACCCCGACCACCCCAGGCAGATCTCGCCTTTGGCGCATTAGCTGAAGTCTCAGGACGACCGCGAACAGGATCAGGATAGAGGATGTGCCAAGGGCGCATCCGTTGGCGTGTTGCAGCAGGAGCTGCATTCACGTAAATCACTTGTAGATCTCTAGGAGAGACAGACGTACTCTCAAAATCTGGAGAGTCAAACATTGAACCCCAACCACCCCATTTTGCCTTTGGCGCATCAGTGGAAATTCCAGGACGACCGCGAGCAGGATCAGGATAGAGGATGTTCCCAGCAGGGATTTCGATATTACGTGCTCGTGGAGCAGGACCAACATCTATCTGTACAATGGGTTCCTGGTGTGTCGCAGCAGGAGCTGCATTCACGTGAATCGCTCGTAGATATCTAGGAGAGACAGACGTACTCTCCAAAACCGGAGTCGGAAATCCCATACCACAAACACACAAGGCAGATCTCGCCTTTGGCGCGTCAGCGGGAATTTCAGGATGATGGCGAACAGCAGGGATCTCGAAATTATGTGCCCATGGGGCAGGATCAACATCCATCTTTCCAACGTCTTGGTGTGTCACAGCAGGAGCTGCATCCGCATAAATCACTCGTATCTATTCATGGAAGACGATAACTGACCTCGAGGCCTGATGTCCTTGTGCAATCGTCTCTTGGTTGTGAGAGCAGCCGCGCTGAACAGCAACGATGTAAAATAAGTTTCAGTAACGGCGAGGTGGTTTAAATCACTTACCCAATGCCAGCGGCAGGCCTGGCATATGGCTTGTACCTGGGCTTGATAGGCCTCCAGCCCTTTCGGTAGACTGGAACATCTGAAGAACGTCTGTCGGGATAACATGAGACATTGTTCGGCGACGACGACGACGAGCAACGATGGAGACTTACTCTGGTACAAGAGCGTAATTGAGTTGATGCATTGTTGCTGCTGTTCCTGTTGTTGCAGAGAGTAAAAGTTGTCACTTGATGTAGACGCGCGGTAGCGGAAGGAAGGCAAGAGATAACAAGAGGAGCGAAGGCAAGCCGGTCCGATTATATATGCAGGTCAGCCTCCAATGCACCGAGAATAAATCATAAAATGTCATTCTATGCCCATGCATTTGTCACGAATTTTTGGAATCACGCATTATTTCACGCTAATTGCAATCGCTATTGGCTGTTTAGCGATAAGGTGAGATGTACGAGAGAAACGCGTCGACGCGTTGCAGGCGTGACTTGGGTAAACAATCGAGTCAATGATCGAATTGCAATCGATCGATACGGATGCCGCGGATGTCGCTGCCAGAGGCGTCTGGGCACCTTAGTATTGGAGTAGCGGTTGAAGGACCCGCCATAGAAGATTAACTGAATCAGCTGTTGTGAGTTGTGTTTAGGGAGACAGTGCACCGATGTGCACCAGTCTTGAGATCATACCAGGATCAGAGAATTCGTCGTAGAAGTCAGTGACCGTGTTCAAGGACTATCAAGGGGGTAAGAGGTGATGTGCTGAGTGACCTGTGCTCAGTCGGTATCAGTTTGAATATGCACCGAGAACAAATTTATGTAATGACCTGCAGGCTGCGTCGCGCTTCAAAGGACCACTCTCACACCATCGTCTTCCGTAAGAGTATTGACACGTACTTTGGCAATGAAAAGGTCAACAATCCTCTGGGGAATAGCGCATCCAAGGGGACGACGGTGACATTGGTAAAATAGAGTTGACAGGTTGACGTACCGCATATCATATGCTATCCTGTGCTACTCCACTCACATACATCCCAGCTTGCGTACAAATATGAAGAGAGGGTCAGTACCCTGTGTGCCACCTCAGATTACAGTTCTAAGGTTCAACCGAGGACAATTTAATAACCCGCGTCGCTTTTGCGTCATCGTCTTCTGTGCCGGCATACAATGATGTCGGCCCCTGATACGTCTGAGTACTTCTAGCAGAACCATCCAAATCGGTATCACGGCAAAGTTCAGTGGTTTGATTTCAGTGAGCTCTCTTGATAACTGAGCAACCCAATACAAATGCGTCAATTTTATTGCCCCCTCGACTTCAGGGCATTTTTCCATTGTGATTGTTGGTGTTCTTCATGGATATATGTAGTCAGCGAAGACCTGAACGAACCACGAAGGCCCATAGAACTTGACATGATCCAGTTCCAAAATTGTCCAGACAGGGTCGTGAAATATCCTAATTATCTTCATACACGTCATCGAAGTACCAGTACACATCTGCATGCGTTGGAGGCCTCATAACTTCGACCTGAGCAGAATCATCAAGTCAGCCTGGCCTATAAATGTAATTGATGGGAAGCGACTAACAGGCTTGGTGTCGGCGGTATTCAACCAGTATTCGGTAGTTCCCGGTACGGATACACTAGGCCATGTGATTAGCAGAGCATAAGTTATCGACGGGGCCTTACACGTGGAACGGGCTATGAGCGCCGGGCGAAAACTCCCACTCGTATGCCTTATCAACCCATTCAAGATGCCTACCATACTACGAAAAGGAAGCAACGTCAGAATCGATCCAAAGGACGAGAGCGACAGTAACAAACCTTGCTTTTGCCGATGTACAGCCCAGACTTGCCTGAAACATGACCATGGGTAATTCCCCGAATAACATGTGGATTGACATTTACAACCTGCGATACCATTCTGGGTGAGTTACTTCAATAGGCCTGGAATTCACTAACAGTATCTGGAGGACAGGCCTTGTCGAAGGGTACGGTCACAACTGGTTCACCAGGCTTCTCCTTACCAGTGCTGACGATACAGTTGTTCGGTCCGGCGCCATGGATATGGTATCGCGTAGACACAGCGGGGAGTGCATAGAATAACAGCAAGGATGAATAAAGGACAGAAGCGCGCATGATATTTGCTGGAGTTCAGGTCCATGAATGACTGGCCTTTATAGCCCGCCGGTTAGCTGTAAAACGGAAGGTATCTGATTTTACTCCGCTGGTGTAGAGTTTCGTCTTTCGCGTGTAGTGATAATACGTTGTGCGGCATTCATGCCCGGTGTGAGATCCCTCATAGACCTGTGTTGTGCGCACAGCATCGTATGCTGCGCTCAAGCGACATTGACATTAGGTTTGCAAACGTACAAAATAGAATAACATGATCGATCATTGCATTCCCTTGGTCGCAAGGCGTGCGCCTTCCTGAATGGCGATAGCCTGAAAATATCTCTCAACATTGGACAACGGGCGGTAAATGATGGAACGAACCTCTTCTACCCAGGGTAGACGGAAAAATTCGCTCCGCCTCAAATCCTCTTGCCTCACCGTCATTCCTTCCGTGGGTCCACTTCCCAGAATAGTCTCCAAGTCTCGCGACTGCGACTCTAACCAGGTCTGTATGAATTTGGCAGGGTCGTCTGCAAATGATTCCAAAAAAGTCCGTTTTATGTACGAGTTGTGCAACGACTGTGCTAGGAGAGAAATCTACTGCAATGTCAGTACAGTTCACATCTGGCTTGTGACCTTGATCTTCACCTCTTCGTCAAGCTTTGTGAGGCTTTCTACAGATTCTTTGCTCGGATTTACCACTACTGCCATCTTGTTTTTCAAATTGGTATCCTCCATTTTTATTTCAACATCCCAAGCAGATGGCCGCTCTGAAGGAGGAATGGTTGGATTAAGGGTATAGTGTAATATTATAGCTTCTTGTGCCATAAGAAAACGATTGATGATTTCAGGTAGGTTCTGAAAGTATACGCTTTCAGCGCCGAATATCTAAACTAATTAACATTGTGTTCCGACAAGCAACATTCTGATTACGTACGGGAAGTAGTTTCTCGTCTGCTTTAATCACTCTTCTGTCAGCTTTGTCTTGAAGATTTTGTAATTTGACATAGTTCCACAGGGCTTGGATGACGCCTACGCGGCTTTCCTCCTTAATACCGAGCACGTTCCCTAACCCAAACTGAGAATAATCACAGTGAGCTATGAAAAACTTACCTAGCTCAGGAAGGACCTTGAACTGTTCAGGGAAGTGTTCTAGATAGATAACTACGCGAATCCTTGTTGGCGAGTCGCCTGTTCGTCTGACAGTGAAACCATCAAGGACTGGATTATGAGGACCGGGTGCACGAGGCCACTAGATCGAGTAAGAGTAGATTATCTATCAGCTAGTCATGATTCAAACCTCGACAATGTTCCCGTCAGGGTATAAATTAGGATCTCGGTCCAATTCAATCACCATTCGCTTTATCATTGTTGAAAACTTGCGCAGCGGGTTCTTGTCCCGACTTCGTTGGCTAGGTAGCTGGATACGACATGAACCAGTTCCTTTGGTCATACTTACTTTGAAGGACATACCTCCAGTAACCGCCCCTCGACCTTGAATGACCACGCCGGAATGCCTTCTCCAGTCTCAAAATTAGCCTGTGGAGCGACATCTGACCCAGTCTGCCATAGTTGTCCTGAAACAGTGTGGCTTAGAAATATACGAAGTGTCCGTGTCGTCTGTGGAAATATAGTCAGAGGTGGTGGTCTGTCCAATGACAACGTACAGTTGGACTTCTTGAAAGTGCATCTTGAACTTCCACTTTCTTTCTCATCATGTTCCAGTCAAGCTTCCGCTCCATTTCAAGCAAATCCTGGTACATTGTTGAGTCTTGACTAAAGTCTGGATTCTGCAATATAGCATTGGGAATAGATTTATCTGTGATCTTACGCTTCCTGCATACGTCGTTCTGAGAACAGTTGAAATTCACTTGTACACTCACTTTATCGACTTGGGCGCGTCCATGACAATACGACGAAACTGCTATTTGCCGTGCTGCAAGTGTATGTATGTCCGTGTATGTCAATGTTTGTCATGAGTGCCTAACTCCAACACTCTTCTAATAGCCTCCCTTCTTGAATCATACTTTCCACATATTTTACCGCATCTTCCGATGAATATCCGCCAAACCGCTCTACTGCACTCTTTATCGCACTCTTCACTGCCGTTGGCATTTGATTAGACGACCTTAATAATGCCAGCTGAGCTTCGAGGTACAGGAAGGGACTGAAGTTTACCCTGATATGTATATCCATGCTCCAGCCTGACCAACCATCTTCCAGATCTCTTCTGCGTCCTGTTGAATCAAATCTTGCACATATATCCTCTTCGTGCCTTCAGGTACATCTCTAGAAAAGGCCGTGCGATATGTCATTTTTTGTAAACGTGCATATGCCCTCCACTCAGATTCGTAATGTTGGTCTTTAGTGGATGAACGGCATCCAAAGTACAACACATTTGCTATCGTAACATGAGCGTACTAATCAGCAAGAATAAGCGGATAATGCACATGTTGATCCTTTGTGTATCCGCTCCTCAATGAGGGACCGCATCGGGGCTACGCCGGTACCAGGTCCAATACATATAACCGGTACATCCTCATGAGGGGGTAACCTAAAAAACCCTTTCTGTAGGCCCATAATTACTTGATCACCTAAACAACATATCATAACACGCAGGCCACTCAGCGTATAACGCACCTGGCCTTAGATTGGACATGTATGATGTACAAACGCCCTGTCGGGGTATCTTTAGTCTCGTCTTGTATTTCACAACAGCAATGCATAGGTGAAGTTGACGTGGGTGTTCCTACTATGGTGAGTTAAGATCATGATGACCTTTGCAGACACCTACTTTAATGGAACTCGCGATAGAGTATTGGCGGGGCCTCAGAGGAGGAAACACGTCAAAAATGTAGTCCATGGGGATAGAAACGTGATAAAAATCTGAGACGATCTCTCTGATAGTCCGCTTTACCCGGAAACAGTAGTCATACAGTTCATCCTTTCAGAGCTCAGCATGTATCTAGACTTCTAGGTCAGATCATACTCACCGCTCCCTCCGGAGATAAAAACTCGTCTAATTTTTCGGCCTCACGTTCATCTGTTATAAAATACCGTAGATATTGAAAAAAGGTTCGTCTTGGGACAGCATTAAAATCGACATATCGAGTGAGTAATTCCCTTATTGTAACCATTCGAGGGAGATTCTGAGGGAGCGTTTGGTCTGTGCATGCAACTTCAGCACGCAACTAATGATAAATGCACCTCACTTTCCAGACATAGTGTGTATTATTTTATATTGATCATCGGCGTGACTGCTCCATTCGATAAGATTTAGAAAGGAATCTACGTCATCCGAGTTAGCTGTTGGATGAATGATAGCGACATCTCCGGGACTGTATCTATTGATGTTAGCCTGACCTAGCATGAAGTTCGACGAACAGGACTCAACTGGATTTCCTTGTCGAACTCGAATTCAAGGTGCCTTACGTCCTGGTACCAGTCGCTTGCCGTTATTCTCTTGTTGCATTTCACCCTTGCGATGTGATATCTCTCATCATGAAGCAGGGGATCAGTCTTACTCTCATTAGGTCTGACGTCAGACCGAACCAGAGTAATGCGCGAGGGAGGAATTAACGATGCAGGAAGGATTGCGGCATCCAGAGGGAATGGAAACCGATCTAACAGCGCCGCGAGGAATGTATCAATCCATGGTATGAGCGCACCGTCTAAGCTGCATTGAAGTGAGCTCGTGCCGAGATAATAGGGACGCTGTTTCCTACCCTAGCTGGTGCTGGTCATCTCCTTCGCCCTTTTCACACAACTCAATTGCCCCCAGTGTCAGTAATCGTCTATGTAACTTTTTTGCCGGCCAACAGAATTTTTCGTAAGCAGAGTCCCCGAGACCGAAGATGGTAAATATCATATCTTCAAAGAGGTCGTTTGGAAGGTCGGACCTCAGGAGCATGTCCCAGAATGGAGTCATTGACCGCGGTTCTTGGCCCGATCCTGTTGTGGACACAACGAAAACTACAAGTTCTTCCGCCACCAATTCGGCCTTGTTTGGGACTATAAAACACGAACGCGCGCACTTTTGTTGGACGCACCAATGGATATAAATCTATGCTCATGATGCGAGCTTGGAAATGGACCCTTCTGCACTGACGTGCCACGACGTCCGCGACGTCCTGTGCATTTCCGGTCTCTGTTGCGTACAAGATTAGCAGCGAACGGAATTCCATCCTTATCTGATAAAGTAGGGCATGTGTAAGCTGCGCGTGTGAATTATCATATATCACAACCCAAGTCGCTTCTGTGATGGTCTCCGGTCCACCGACCCAAGAACCTCGGCAGAATAACGCCAATCACTTCACGCAATGGATGTTTGGTTTTGGCGCTGGGGGCTTGACGCTATTTTACTCCAGAAGAATATACCTCCGGCTTATAAAACGCATTCCCAACGCCGATCACGTTACCCCTACTCTGTTTGCGGAAAAACGCTGGATTAAAGGCGTCGTGACTTCGTCAGTGTCCCGCTTATTATCAATTAAAGCCGTATATGGATTAAGATCGCAGCGTAGGTGATGCAGATGGCTTTAGGTTCTTTCATACACCACGGTTAAGTGGCTTGTCATGGCCTTTCAAATTCAGAAGAGTCCCCACCAAAAGTACGTAATTCATGGAATAACCCTTCACAAGCCCATATAACATCTTGATGACAGACCTCAAGGATCGGACAATAAGCATCCGTATAGCGGGTGTTGATGCACCAGAAGTGGGTTTATCCAATGTCCATCATTCTCATCGATAAAGCGACTTCAGGGAGCGCATTTTGGAAACGACGCACAACCATTCGCGACGGAGAGCAAAGCTTGGCTTAAGAACCGGATATTACGCAAGACAGTGATGTGCCAACTGTTACAGAGAGATCAGTATTCGCGAATTGTTAGTAGGAATATTTGGGTTCTATCATTCCGAGAGTCACTCGCGAACAGTTGACCTAGGTTGCAAATGTTTCTCTTCCTGGTATATTTCTCTCCAAGAACTTGGCACTTGAAATGCTCCGAACAGGATGGGCAACAACATACGAGCAGGTCGATAGATTTCCAACTATCATCTTTGTTGTATCTCACCAAGTCGCAGGCTTCCGCTCAATATGGCAAGGAGGGGAAGGACGCATACATCGCTGCGGAAAAACAGGCAAAGTACGTCCTGATTTAGGGCCTTCAGGCCTCCCAACTTACGAACGATAGGGCAAAACGGCGTGGCATGTGGAAGCGTGGGACAAACATAGAAACACCTTCAGAGTACAAGCGCAAGCACAGACAATCGACGACGGTAAAGACTCCTTCCAAGTTGTAAATTTACAGCTTTATTACTCTGACCAAATCTCCGCATATTGACAACGGTAATTGTGACGCATACAACATTATAGTTTTAGAAAGCGATTTGTAAGTAGACTTGTGCCGTATACCTTTAATTCCCCGTTAGATAATGATGGAAGCGCTGCAATGCGCAATCGTGACAAGGTCTATACTGGATAGATCGCTTCTGCTTATGATGGAATCACTCCTCGCCAATTATTAACGTTACCTCAATGAGAATCTGCGACCAATCTTTGACAAAGTGGGAACGACCCCCAGCCAGCAAAGTATTCGAAGCTCGTTCTTATAATCTCTATCTTTTCTCGAACTTCTGGCTCGTATCGAATCCGGACCCCCCCGGTTTCTCTATTTGCAGTTGACTGCAATGCCCAAGTTGGATGCAAAGACATTATCTGCCATGACAATGATCGTTGCACTTCCGTGTTGATAGGAAGGACGGAGCTGGCCTACCCAACCAATCTAACGTGAGAGTATCTTAATGCATGGCTAACAAACCAAGTCGTCATTTAAAGACAAGCCGGGAATCTAGTGTCATATGCTTACCCTACCCCGACCTGATAGTGTTAGGGGATCTCGATTGGACCCATCAGGAAAGAATGTTGGATGTTTGAAATATGTCATTGCCAAAGCGCATGTCCTTGTATGTCGTTCCGCGGCCCTTAGTCGTCGGCATCGTGAACACCTGGTGGAATAACGACCCGCTACAAGCATGATTACGTGCACATGGAATGACAACTTATGCGTGAGTTAAACTCAATGTCTTTTGTCAGAGCAGCGGGACTTCGAGGTAACGTCCTGTCCAGATAAACACGAGCTACGACGTACGACATTCAGGTAAACGAGACATGGCTCACCTTGTCTATATTACATTGCACTGAGGTAAGAGGACGGTAAGGCAGTATTTACGAATTGAAAGACATGGCAGAATTGATAGATCGTGACGATGATAGTGAACGTCAAAAGCGAGTGACTGTGGTGCCTACAGTGGCGATCGTTTGCATTCAACAGATGAGATCACGAGGGCGAACGCACGCGGCCGTCATGTTCAAATTAGTCGAGCTGAAGCCACCGAGTTCTTTCGTCGCGCAGCACACGCAAGCAATGAAATGGAGAGAGCAGGTTGACATTCTGTGGCAACATCTGTGCCAGCGAACCTTTTTCCCCCTATAGCAATTTTGAATTTGATAGATCCCGCGACGTGTGGCACCATTTTTTTCTTCTTTTTCTTCTTCTTTTTCGCATATGATGGGTTGTATTGGTGTGTAAAGATATTTCTTATGACAAGGCTATCGACGTCAGCCAGACACAACCGTCCGCGCATGGCGCATAGGGAGCACTAGCGATAGGAAGGGTAACACAATAAAAGACCAGACACGCACGACTCAAAGCATGTCTATGTCTCTAATCCGCAGAGTCTCGGATTGCCCTTGAGGACTTTAATCAGCCATTTATAAAGCGTAAAAAGCGTAAACTCCTCTTGTAGGTAACACGCCTCATCATGATGTTGAGAACAAGGGACGTCCCACGTCAATGCAGACAGCTGTGATTTGAGTTGATCAAACGTTTTCCGAAGTCCGAAGAGGGACCTATGCGCATGAAACGCGACAAAGTGTTGATCGCAGACATCGACGAACCGCAAGTTGCACGTGTGGCACCTTTATCACGCCACGGCACTCATACTCTTGTTCATAATAATTGTGGCACAAGTAAGTACAAGTCAAAGAACACACTCTCTGATATCTCCAGTGAAATGGGCAAGAGAATGGCAAAATTGATGCGTTGAACGTCAAGGCCTGAAATGGGTGAGCTGGTGAGGAATATGTATGACAACAATGAAGAGAAAAGTGAAGTGGCAGACTTTACGGCAGGAAGCGTATCGTGGACGATACCCAGCGGCGAGTGTTCGCGCGCGTTTTTATACACTCGGTGACGAGCTGCATCAATTGCACGAAGTGTGGAGAGTAATTATAAGGCATTGCAGCAATATCATTCCTTTCAATGCAGCTCTGCCCGGCGTACAAGTTATACTCGGCTACGTCCCAGAATTCTCGGAGACCATGGATTGGTTGGGTAGGCCAGCTCCGTCCTTCCTATCAACACGGAAGTGCAACGATCATTGTCATGGCAGATAATGTCTTTGCATCCAACTTGGGCATTGCAGTCAACTGCAAATAGAGAAACCGGGGGGGTCCGGATTCGATACGAGCCAGAAGTTCGAGAAAAGATAGAGATTATAAGAACGAGCTTCGAATACTTTGCTGGCTGGGGGTCGTTCCCACTTTGTCAAAGATTGGTCGCAGATTCTCATTGAGGTAACGTTAATAATTGGCGAGGAGTGATTCCATCATAAGCAGAAGCGATCTATCCAGTATAGACCTTGTCACGATTGCGCATTGCAGCGCTTCCATCATTATCTAACGGGGAATTAAAGGTATACGGCACAAGTCTACTTACA
>JAENRT010000010.1:201666-267730 GCA_032173475.1 Amanita phalloides | reverse complement strand
GGGCGCAAACGCTTTGTCAAGGCATGCGGCGACTCCCCCGACTTTGTTCTCGCGGTTCGCGCGCATCGCAACGGACCACATGCCCTCAGCTGGCTTCCGAGCGAAGTTCTTCCCGGATTCTCCACGATCCTGCCTCTTTTGCGCCGACGGCACCCCCCTGACACGCGAACATCTCATGTGTGAGTGCCCCAAGTACGGGGCGCTTTTTCTTCCTTTCCATGCTTTCCTTCGTAAAGACAATAACTACATCGGACTTATAGCCTTTCTAAAAGACCATCCGACAGCGGTCTCCTTTGGCGACATCGACCCGGTACCTCCACTTGGACGGGCAATGCAACGAGCTGAGTTTCGCCAGCTCTTTGAGGATTGAAACGGTTATTTTTCGTCATGATAAAACCTGATAGCTAGGTGACACGTCGGTTGTCGTATACACACGGGCTTTTTAAGTTCCGCTCCCCCCATATATGTACATGCATACTTTTGTTTGTCGTTACTACTTTTCACAATACACTCTTTCCTATGCAAAAAAAAAAAAAAAAAAAAAAAAAGAGCTCGGAATTCTTTGCTGCTGGGGTCGTTCCCACGACTTTGTCAAAGATTGGTCGCAGATTCTCATGAGGTAACGTTAATTAATTGGCGAGGAGTGATTCATCATAAAGCAGAAGCGATCTATTCCAGTATAGACCTTGTCACGATGCGCATTGCAGCGCTTCCATCAATTATCTAACGGGGAATTAAGGTATACGGCACAAGTCTACTTACAGATCGCTTTCTAAAAAAACTATAATGTTGTATGCGTCACCAATTACGTTGTCAATATGCGGAGATTTGGTCAGAGTAATAAAGCTGAAATTTACAACTTGAAGGAGTCTTTACCGTCGTCGATTGTCTGTGCTGCGCTTGTACTCTGAAGGTGTTTCTATGTTGTCCCACGCTTCCACATGCCACGCCGTTTTGCCCTATCGTTCGTAAGTTGGGAGCCTGAAGCCCTAAATCAGGACGTACTTTGCCTGTTTTCCGCAGCGATGTATTGCGTCCTTCCCCTCCTTGCCATATTGAGCGGAAGCCTGCGACTTGGTGAGATACAACAAAGATGATAGTTGGAAATTTCATCGACCTGCTCGTATGTTGTTGCCCATCCTGTTCGGAGCATTTTCAAGTGCCAAGTTTCTGAGAGAAATATACCAGGAAGAGAAACATTTGCAACCTAGGTCACTGTTCGCGAGTGACTCTCGGAATGATAGAACCCAATATTCCTACTAACAATTCGCGAATACTGATCTCTCTGTAACAGTTGGCACATCACTGTCTTGCGTAATATCCGGTTCTTAAGCCAAGCTTTGCTCTCCGTCGCGAATGGTTGTGCGTCGTTTCCAAAAATGCGCTCCCCTGAAGTCGCTTTATCGATGAGAATGATGGACATTGGATAAACCCACTTCTGGTGCATCAACCACCGCTATACGGATGCTTATTGTCCGATCCTTGAGGTCTGTCATCCAGATGTTATATGGGCTTGTGAAGGGTATCCATGAATTACGTACTTTTGGTGGGGGACTTCTCTGGAATTTGAAAGGCCATGACAAGCCACTTAACCGTGGTGTATGAAAGAACCTAAAGCATCTGCATCACCTACGCTGCGATCTAATCCATATTACGGCTTTAATTTGATAATAAGCGGACACTGACGAAGTCACTACGCCTTTAATCCAGCGTTTTCCGCAACAGAGTAGGGGTAACGTGATCGGCGTTGGGAATGCGTTTTTATAAGCCGGAGGTATATTCTTCTGGAGTAAAATAGCGTCAAGCCCCCAGCGCAAAACCAAACATCATTGCGTGAAGTGATTTGGCGTTTATTCTGCCGAGGTTCTTGGGTCTTATGGTGTGGACCGAGACCATCACAGAAGCGACTGGGTTGTGATAATGATAATTCACACGCGCAGCTTACACATGCCCTACTTATCAGATAAGGATGGAATTCCGTTCGCTGCCTAATCTTGTACGCAACAGAGACCGGAAATGCACAGGGACGTCGCAGACGTCGGTGGCACGGCAGTGCAGAAGGGTCATTCCAGCTCGCATCATGAGCATAGATTATCATGGTGGCGTCAACAAAGAGCGCGCGTTCGTGTTTATAGTCCCAAACAAGGCCGAATTGGTGGCGGAGAACTTGTAGTTTTTCGTTGTGTCCACAACAGGATCGGGCCAAGACCGCGGTCAATGACTCCATTCTGGACATGCTCCTGAGATCCGACCTTCCAAACGACCTCTTTGAAGATATGATATTTACCATCTTCGGTCTCGGGGACTCTGCTTACGAAAAATTCGTTGGCGGGCAAAAAAAAAGTTACATAGACGATTACTGACCACTGGGGCAATTGAGTTGTGTTGAAAAGGGGGAAGGAGATGACCAGCACCAGCTAGGGTAGGAAACAGCTTCCCTATTACCTCGGCACGAGCTCACTTCAATGCAGCTTAGACGGTGCGCTCATACCATGGATTGATACATTCCTCGCGGCGCTGTAGATCGGTTTCCATTCCCTTTGGATGCCGCAATCCTTCCTGCATCGTTAATTCCTCCCTCGCCGCATTATCTTGGTTCGTCTGACGTCAGACCTAATGAGGTAAGACTGATCCCCTGCTTCATGATGAGAGATATCACATCGCAAGGTGAATGCAACAAGAGAATAACGGCAAGCGACTGTACCAGGACGTAAGGCACCTTGAATTCGAGTTCGACAAGGAAATCCAGGTAGTCCTGTTCGTCGAACTTCATGCTAGGTCAGGCTACATCAATAGATACAGCCCGGAGATGTCGCTATCATTCATCCAACAGCTAACTCGGATGACGTAGATTCCTTCTAATCTATCGAATGGAGCAGTCACGCCGATGATCAATATAAAAATAATACACACTATGTCTGGAAAGTTGAGGTGCATTTACCATTAGTTGCGTGCTGAGTTGCATGCAACAGACCAACGCCTCCCTCAGAATCTCCCTCGAATGGTTACAATAAGGGAATTACTCACTCGATATGTCGATTTAATGCTGTCCCAAGACGACCTTTTTCAATATCTACGGTATTTATACAGATGAACGTGAGGCCGAAAATTAGACGAGTTTTTATCTCCGGGAGGAGCGGTGAGTATGATCTGACCTAGAAGTCTAGATACATGCTGAGCTCTGAAAGATGAACTGTATGACTACTGTTTCCGGTAAAGCGGACTATCAGAGAGATCGTCTCAGATTTTTATCACGTTTCTATCCCCATGGACTACATTTTGACGTGTTTTCCTCCTCTGAGGCCCCGCCAATACTCTATCGCGAGTTCCATTAAAGTAGGTGTCTGCAAAGGTCATTCATGATCTTAACTCACCCTAGTAGAACACCCACGTCAACTTCACCTATGCATTGCTGTTGTGAAATACAAGACGAGACTAAAGATACCCCCGACAGGGCGTTTGTACATCATACATGTCCAATCTAAGGCAGGTGCGTTATACGCTGAGTGGCCTGCGTGTTATTGATATTATTGTTTAGGTGATCAAGTATTATGGGCCTACAGAAAGGGTTTTTAGGTTACCCCCTCATGAGATGTACCGGTTATATGTATTGGACCCTGGTACCGCGTAGCCCCGATGCGGTCCCTCATTGAGGAGCGGATACACGAGGATCAACATGTGCATATCCGCTTATTCTTGCTGACTAGTACGCTCATGTTACGATAGCAAATGTGTTGTACTTTGGATGCCGCTCATCCACTAAAGACCAACATTACGATCTGAGTGGAGGGCATATGCCACGTTTACAAAAAAATGACATATCGCACGGCCTTTCTAGAGATGTAACCTGAAGGCACGAGAGGATATATGTGCAAGATTTGATTCAACAGGACGCAGAAGAGATCTGAAGATGGTTGGTCAGGCTGGAGCATGGATATACAATATCAGGGTAAAACTTCAGTCCCTTCCTGTACCTCGAAGCTCAAGCTGGCATTATCAAGGTCGTCTATCAAATGCAACGGCAGTGGAAGAGTGCGATAAAGAGTGCAGTAGAGCGGTTTGGCGGATATTCATCGGAAGATGCGGGTAAAATATGTGGAAAGCATGATTCAAGAAGGAGGCTATTAGAAGAGTGTTGAGTAGGCACTCATGACAAACATTGACAAACACGGACATACATACACTCGCACGGCAATAGCAGTTTCGTCGTATTGTCATGACGCGCCCAAGTCGATAAGTGAGTGTACAAGTGAATTTCAACTGTTCTCAGAACAACGTATGCAGGAAGCGTAAGATCACAGATAAATCTATTCCCAATGCTATATTGCAGAAATCCAGACTTTAGTCAAGACTCAACATGTACCAGGATTTGCTTGAAATGGAGCGGAAGCTTGACTGGAACATGATGAGAAAGAAAGTGAAGTTCAAGATGCACTTTCAAGGAGTCCAAACTGTACGTTGTCATTTGGACAGACCACCACCTCTGACTATATTTCCACAGACGACACGGACACTTCGGTATATTTCTAAGCCACACTGTTTCAGGACAACTATGGCAGACTGGGTCAATGTCGCTCCACAGGCTAATTTTGAGACTGGAGAAGGCATCCGCGTGGTCATTCAAGTCGAGGGGCGGTTACTGGAGGTATGTCCTTCAAAGTAAGTATTGACCAAAGGAACTGGTCCATGTCGTATCCAGCTCCTAGCCAACGAAGTCGGGACAAGAACCGCTGCGCAAGTTTTCAACAATGATAAAGCGGAATGGTGATTGAATTGACCGAGATCCTAATTTATACCCTGAGGGAAACATTGTCGAGGTTTGAATTCATGACTAGCTGAATAGATAATCTACTCTTAACTCGATCTAGTGGCTCGTGCACCCGGTCCTCATATCCAGTCTTTGATGGTTTCACTGTCAGACAACAGGCGACTCGCCAACAAGGATTCGCGTAGTTATCTATCTAAACACTTCCTGAACAGTTCAAGGTCCTTTCCTGAGCTAGGTAAGTTTTTCATAGCTCAACTGTGATTATTCTCAGTTGGGTTAGGAACGTGCTCGGTATTAAGGAGGAAAGCCGCGTAGGCGTCATCCAAGCCCCTGTGGAACTTATGTCAAATTACAAAAATCTTCAAGACAAAGCTGACAGAAGAGTGATTAAAGCAGACGAGAAACTACTTCCCGTACGTAATCAGAATGTTGCTTGTCGGAACACAATGTTAATTAGTTTAGATATTTCGCGCTGAAAGCGTATACTTCAGAACCTACCTGAAATCATCAAACGTTTTCTTATGGCACAAGAACTATAATATTACACTATACCCTTAATCCAACCATTCCTCCTCAGAGGGCCATCTGCTTGGGATGTTGAAATAAAAAAATGGAGGATACCAATTTGAAAAACAAGATGGCAGTAGTGGTAAATCCGAGCAAAGAATCTGTAGAAAGCCTCACAAAGCTTGACGAAGAGGTGAAATTCAAGGTCACAAGCCAGATGTGAACTGTACTGACATTGCAGTAGATTTCTCTCCTAGCACAGTCGTTGCACAACTCGTACATAAAACGGACTTTTTTGGAATCATTTGCAGACGACCCTGCCAAATTCATACAGACCTGGTTAGAGTCGCAGTCGCGAGACTTGGAACTATTCTGGGAAGTGGACCCACGGAAGGAATGACGGTGAGGCAAAGATTTGAGGCGGAGCGAATTTTTCCGTTACCCTGGGTAGAAGAGGTTCGTTCCATCATTTACCGCCCGTTGTCCAATGTTGAGAGATATTCAGGCTATCGCCATTTCAGGAAGGCGCACCCTTGCGACCAAGGAATGCAATGATCGATCATGTTATTCTATTTTGTACGTTTGCAAACCTAATGCAATGTCGCTTGAGCGCAGCATACGATGCTGTGCGCACAAACACAGGTCTATGAGGGATCTCACACCGGGCATGAATGCCGCACAACGTATTATCACTACACGCGAAAGACGAAACTCTACACCAGCGGAGTAAATTCAGATACCTTCCGTTTTTACAGCTTAACCGGGGGTATAAAGGCAGTCATTTCATGGACCTGAACTCCAGCAAATATCATGCGCGCTTCTGTCCTTTATTCATCCTTGTGTTATCTATGCACTCCCCGCTGTGTCTACGCGATACCATATCCATGGCGCCGACCGAAACAACTGTATCGTCAGCACTGGTAAGGAGAAGCCTGGTGAACCAGTTGTGACCGTACCTTCGACAAGCCTGTCCTCCGGATACTGTTAGTGAATTCAGGCCTATTGAAGTAACTCACCCAGAATGGTATCGCAGTTTGTAAATGTCAATCCACATGTTATTCGGGGAATTACCATGTCATGTTTCAGGCAAGTCTGGCTGTACATCGGCAAAGCAAGGTTTGTTACTGTCGCTCTCGTCCTTTGGATCGATTCTGACGTTGCTTCCTTTTCGTAGTATGGTAGGCATCTTGAATGGGTTGATAGGCATACGAGTGGGAGTTTTCGCCCGGCGGCTTATAGCCCGTTCCCACGTGTAAGCCCCGTCGATAAACTTATGCTCTGCTAATCACATGCTAGTGTATCCGTACCGGAACTACGAATACTGGTTGAATACGCCGACACCAAGCCTGTTAGTCGCTTCCCATCAATTTACATTTATAGGCCAGGCTGACTTGATGATTCTGCTCAGTCGAAGTTATGAGCCTCAAGCATGCAGATGTTGTACTGGTACTTCGATGACGTGTATGAAGAATAATTAGGATATTTCACGACCCTGTCTGGACAATTTTGGAACTGGATCATGTCAAGTCTATGGGCCTTCGTGGTTCGTTCAGGCTTCGCTTGACTACATATATCCATGAAGAACACCACAATCACAATGGAAAAATGCCCTGAAGTCGAGGGGGCAATAAATTGACGCATTTATTGGGTTGCTTCAGTTATCAAGAGAGCTCACTGAATCAAAACCACTGAACTTTGCCGTGATACCGATTTGGATGGTTCTGCTAGAAGTACTCAGACGTATCAGCGCGACATCATTGTATGCGGCACCAGAAGACGATGACGCAAAGCGACGCGGGTATTTAAATTGGTCCTCGGTTGACCTTAGAACTGTATCTTGAGGTGGCACACAGGGTACTGACCTCTCTTCATATTTGTACGCAAGCTGGGATGTATGTGAGTGGAGTAGCACAGGATAGCATATGATATTGCGGTACGTCAACCTGTCAACTCTATTTTACCAATGGTCACCGTCGTCCCCTTGGATGCGCTATTCCCCAGAGGATTGTTGACCTTTTCACATCCAAGTACGTTCAATACTTCTTACGGAAGACGATGGTGTTGAGAGTGGTCCTTTGAAGCGCGACGCACTGCAGGTCATTACATAAATTTGTTTCGGTGCATATTTTCCAAACTGATACCGACTGAGCACAGGTCACTTCAGCACATCACCTCTTACCCCCTTGATAGTCCTTGAACCACGGTCACTGACTTCTACGGCGAATTCTCTGATCCTGGTATGATTCAGACTGGTGCACATCGTGCACTGTTCTCCCTAAACACAACTCACAACAGCTGATTCAGTTAACTTCTATGGCGGGTCCTTCAACCGCTACTCCAATACCTATGCCAGACGCTCTGGCAGCGACATCCGCGGCATCCGTATCGATCGATTGCCAATTCGATCCATTGACTCGGATTTGTTTACCCAAGTCACGCCTGCAACGCGTCGAGGCGTTTCTCTCGTACATCTCCACCTTATCGCTAAACAAGCCAATAGCGATGCAATTAGGTGAAATAATGCGTGATTCCAAAAAATTCGTGACAAATGCATGGGCATTAAGAATGACATTTTTATGATTTATTCTCGGTGCATTTGGAGGGCTGACCTTGCATATATAATCGGACCGGCTTGCCTTCGCTCCTCTTGTTATCTCTTGCCTTCTTCCGCTACCGCGCGTCTACATCAAAGTGACAACTTTTACTCTCTGCACAAACAGGAACACAGCAACAAGCATCAAACTCCAATTACGCTCTTGCTACCAGAGTTAAGTCTCCATCCGTTGCTCGTCGTCGTCGTCGCCGAACAATGTCTCATGTTATCCCCGCCCGTACAGACGTTCTTCAGATGTTCCAGTCTACCGAAAGGGCTGGAGGCCTATCAAGGCCCAGGTACAAGCCATATGCCAGCCTAGCCGCTGGCATTGGGTAAGTGATTTAAACCCACCTCGCGTTACTCCGAAACTTATTTTACATCGCTGCTGTTCAGGCGCGGCTGCTCTCACAACCAAGAGACGATTTGCACAAAGACATCAGGCCTCGAGGTCAGTTATCGTACCCCCCGTCTTTCTACTGCGTTTTCCACACACCACTCACCATCTCACCCCATCCAACACGCCACTAGCTCCTCTCCCACCCCTCATATCACCACACCCAACAAACCCACTCCCCTGAACACCACCAGATCTTCTCCTCCCTCTTCACACACAAATACCCCCATGAATAGCATACGAGTTGTTTAAAATGTTACTCCATGAATAGATTACGAGTGATTAATACCGGATGCAGCTCCTGCTGTGACCACACCAAGACGTTTGGAAAGATGGATGTTGATCCTTGCCCATGCGGCACATAATTTCGAGATCCCTGCTGTTTCGCCATCATCCTTGAAATTCCCCGCGATGCGCCAAAGGCGAGATCTGCCTTGTGTGTTTGCGTATGGATTTCCGACCTCCGGTTTTGGAGAGTAGTCGTCTCTCCCTAGATATTTCTACGAGCGATTCACAGTGAATGCAGCTCCTGCTGCGACACACAGGAACCCATTGTACAGATAGATGTTGGTCCTGCTCACGAGCACGTATATCGAAATCCCTGCTGGGAACATCCTCTATTCCTGATCCTGCTCGCGTCGTCCTGGAATTTCCATGATGCGCCAAAAGGCAAAAGGGTGGTTGGGTTCATTATGTTTGACTTCTCCAGATTTTGAGAGTACGTCTGCTCTCCTAGAGATCTACAAGTGATTACGTGAATGCAGCTCCTGCTGCAACACGCCAACGCGCATGCCGCCCTTGGCACATCCCTCTATCCTGATCCTGTCCGGTCGTCCTTGAACTTCAAGCTTATTGCGCCAAAGGCGAAGATCTGCCTGGGTGGTCGGGGTTCGCGATATGACTCTCCAGTTTTGGAGAGTAGGTCTGTCTCTCATAGGAAGCGCAAAGCACATGAAGAGGTCTGCTGCTCCATCCAAAGGCCAAGAAAGCACGAATAGTTTTACCAGCTCCATCTGCCGAGTTTCTCCCATCGCTCAAGAAAGGCAGAAAAGTCGCGAGTGAGGGATAAGCCAGTCGCATGTCCTCCAGGAGCCTAAGAAAAAAGTGCGAAAAAGGCACGGGCACGAAACGATTCAAGCCGGAGTCAGTCGATGCTACTTCTTCCACCTGCCCTCGAAACAGTTAAAGAGTCATGCCTGCTGCGCCCATCGTATTCCGCCCTATCATGGCGGCAAACATGACTTCATCCTCA
Organism: Amanita phalloides; assembly: GCA_032173475.1. Classification (NCBI taxonomy): domain Eukaryota; kingdom Fungi; phylum Basidiomycota; class Agaricomycetes; order Agaricales; family Amanitaceae; genus Amanita; species Amanita phalloides. The sequence continues at coordinate 258,213 of JAENRT010000010.1, read as the reverse complement.
AAATAGAAGCTGGAAGACTACCCCTACCTGCGGACGTTGGTAAAGCAAATAGCAGGTGATTAGTTTCTCCCCACTCGCGCTTTCACCAATGTACAAGACAAACACCACACTCCTTGACTTTGCAACACGCCAATTATGTTTGAGGGTGCACTATGTTTACCTCCCTCCTATCATTGCCACGTCCCGGAACATTATTATGTTTGAGGATGACACATTGCCTACCTCCTTACATTGCTGGATATGTTCCAAGAGTACGAGATTACAGCAGCTCGAACCCGCGTAGGCGCACCGATTGAAGGTCATTCCATTCAATACTGCCACCTCTCGCCGTTCAAGCATATACACGACTATGTCTTCTGAGCCAATTGGACATTAGAATGGGTAGCCGGCCCTCAGTCCCATCTGCGAAACCCCTCTAGGAAACGTAGAGGCGCACCCTCACACGCTGCGTCCACCGGTTTATGGTAGAGAATCCTATTGCAGAATTTCCTTTTAACCCCCTTATCAAATGGCCATATTCACATTCAGCCCTGATCAAATGCCTCCCCCACCCATGCTGGCATTGTGATCGCCTTATGACCCAAGGGAAACCTGTTTTTGAGGCCTTCGTCTAACAGTCCCTTCATACCATGTCCAACTTCCTGCACCTTGAGCATGAATCTTCCTGCAATTATTCCGTGCAGGAGGAATCGTGGACATCTGGTGAGCATGCAGAGTTGTTTGGCGAGTTGTTGGGGATGTACAGAGAAGATGGAAGATGAAGAGGCCAAGGAAGGAGGCTGGTGTACTGGACCACGATGAAGAAGACGAAGAGGAAGTCGAAATTATCACTTAAGCATATGACGACACGGGTATCAAAAGTCATCATGGATTTATCAAAGTGGACATTATCTTACGGCACGCCTATCAAAATTAACTATAGCGTTATTTTTATCATTCTTTATCTCTATCTGGACTCGGATTTCTGGCTTTGGTTCTACTGCGACTCGTGAAGAATTGCACAAAAACTCGAAAAAAGTCAAAATTAGAAAAACAGGAAAAAAACAATCAAGCTCGTTTGTTTCGAACTTTTTTTTTTTTTTTCCCAAAAATTTTTTCCTTTTTTTAAAGGGACATTCCTTTACCACCGGAAGTATCAGGGGAAGCGGCAGAAGACGAAAGGGCAAAACAATGTATAATAAGCAAAAGACGAGAAAAAACTGAAAAACGCTAAATACGCAGCCAAAAAAACTGGATAAAACGAACATGGCAAAAAAACCTGAGCTAGGCAACATATCAAAAAAAAACTTGAATAACGGAACAAGTAAATAACAATGGCAAGGAATCATACCAAGCGAACGTCTAATGGTATATTCCTATTTACCGTTGGGTGGACCACCGTGGACTGACGCATGCTGCAGCCATGTGAAATATCAGTATAAAACGTGAGCCTCGACATCAACATTTACATATATATATATCTATGTAGCATTTGGCGAAAAAATCTTACTTTGCACTTTCCAAGTTTCCAGCGTGCAAGAGCATTTCACAATGGGCTGCCGCTCCAGCGCTCTTATGAGTCACAACGGCAGAAGGACTGAGGCTTCCCGCAACGTGCAGTTCCGCGAGGAGCCTATAACTACGGCTGCAATAGTAGAACGTAACCTCGCGGGTGCGAGCATTCTCACTTTGCCGTCCTCTTGCCTAAGCCGAAAGCGTCCGATCGGTTCCGCGTGGGTATGCCAATTCTGTGCGTGAGGCCTTGACGGAGTTTGGCACTCGCGGCTTCGATGTACGTTCTTGAACGGAATTATCCACCTGGAGGCAGGTTGCAAACATGGCACAAGCAACACACATACCTGCCAAAGGAGTTCGTCCCGAACATCACGCACATATGTCTACAAGCGTCAATCACGCTTACTAATCAAGCCGACCCCGCAGCGTTATCCTCACGTATTAACACGTTTAAACCTTAGAAGCTGTAATCTAATGTATTTCTCAAAGGCTGGGCACCACAGGGTACTGACTCTCTCTTCATAGCCACAGGCGGATAGCATATGATTATGTACGTCAACCGCCCAGCTCTATTTTACAATGTCACCGTCACCCCTTGCCAACCTTTTAGATGTGCTTTCCCCACAGAAGATTGTTGACCTTCTCATTGCCAAAATATGTGTCAATACCTACGGAAACGATGGTGTGAGAGTGCGTCCTTTAAAGAACGCGACGCAGCCTGCAGGTCATTCAGTCATTCATTTGTCTCGGTGCATATTCAAAACTGATACCGACTGAGCACAGATCACCTAGCGCACATCGGCCTCTTACCCCCTGATAGTCCTTGACAACACATGCGTTCTGCGTGCCACTTAAGAAATCACGCCTACGTTTGCCGCTCCTCAGCTCGGGGATTACTTTGAAAAATGATGGTGATAGTCATCGACAATGCCTAATCATCTAGAAGCTCGAGAAGGCGCGCAACAAGCATGCGGTTCAGTCGCCGCAAAACGGGAGGTTGGGGACTCCGTGGCAACGAGACACGGAAATGTTCATGCGGTGCCCACGAGCGAACTTTCCCTTGACTGTTCCGGAGCCGAATCGCTGAGATTGCATTGGTTTTCAATTTTCGTTTAACAACGATGAAGCGATCTGAGCCAAATTTAGAACTTTTCAAACAAAAGATTCCAAGGCATACTTCTTCCAGCCAGATTAGCAAAGCCTAGCAAGCTCGCTCAAAGACTTATTCCCACAGAGGGCATGGAGATAATCCACTAAGCTCTTCCGTCCGTGGCCTCATATTTTTCATCATTGTGTCCAACTGCAGTATTCGAAGCTCGTTCTTATAATCTCTATCTTTTCTCGAACTTCTGGCTCGTATCGAATCCGGACCCCCCCGGTTTCTCTATTTGCAGTTGACTGCAATGCCCAAGTTGGATGCAAAGACATTATCTGCCATGACAATGATCGTTGCACTTCCGTGTTGATAGGAAGGACGGAGCTGGCCTACCCAACCAATCCATGGTCTCCGAGAATTCTGGGACGTAGCCGAGTATAACTTGTACGCCGGGCAGAGCTGCATTGAAAGGAATGATATTGCTGCAATGCCTTATAATTACTCTCCACACTTCGTGCAATTGATGCAGCTCGTCACCGAGTGTATAAAACGCGCGGAACACTCGCCGCTGGGTATCGTCACGATACGCTCCTGCGTAAAGTCTGCCACTTCACTTTTCTCTTCATTGTTGTCATACATATTCCTCACCAGGCTCACCCATTTTCAGGCCTTGACGTTCAACGCATCAATTTTGCCATTCTCTTGCCCATTTTCACTTGGAGATATCAGAGAGTGTGTTCTTTGACTTGTTACTTACTTGTGCCACAATTATTATGAACAGAGTATGAGTGCCGTGGCGTGGGATAAGGTGCCACACGTTGCAACTTGCGGTTCGTCGATGTCTGCGATCAACTTTTGTCGCGTTTCATGCGCATAGGTCCCTCTTCGGACTTTCGGAAAACGTTTGATCAACTCAAATCACAGCTGTCTGCATTGACGTGGACGTCCCTTGTTCTCACATCATGATGAGGCGTGTTACGTACAAGAGGAGGTTTTACGCTTTTTACGCTTTATAAATGGCTGATTAAGTTCCTCAAGGGCAATCCGAGACTCTGCGGGATTAGAAGACATAGACATGCTTTGAGTCGTGCGTGTCTTGGTTCTTTTTATGTGTTTACCCTTCCTATCGCTAGTGGCTCCCTATGCGCCATGCGCGGACGGTTGTGTCTGGCTGACGTCGATAGCCTTGTCATAAAGAATATCTTTACACACCAATACAACCCATTCATATGCGAAAAAAGAAGAAGAAAAAAGAAGAAAAAAAATGGTGCCACACGTCGCGGGATCTATCAAATTCAAAATTGCTATAGGGGGAAAAAGGTTCGCTGGCACAGATGTTGCCACAGAATGTCAACCTGCTCTCTCCATTTCATTGGCTTGCGTGTGCTGCGCGACGAAGAACTCGGTTGGCTTCAGCTCGACTAATTTGAACATGACGGCCGCCGTGCGTTCGGCCCTCGTGATCCTCATCTGTTGGAATGCAACGATCGCACTGTACGGCACGCACAGTCACTCGCTTTTGACGTTCACTATCATCGTCACGATTCTATCAATTCTGCCATGTCTTTCAATCGTAATACTGCCTTACCGTCCTCTTACCTCAGTGCAATGTAATATAGACCAAGGTGAGCCATGTCTCGTTTACCTGAATGTCGTACGTCGTAGCTCGTGTTTATCTGGACAGGACGGTTACCTCGAGTCCCGCTGCTCTGACAAAGACATTGAGTTTAACTCACGCATAAGTTGTCATTCCATGTGCACCGTAATCAGCTTGTAAGCGGGTCGTATTCCACCAGGTGTTCACGATGGCCGACGACTAAGGGCCGCGGACGACATACAAGGACATGCGCTTTGGCATTGACATATTTCAAACATCCAACATTCTTTCCTGATGGGGTCCATCGAGATCCCCTAACACCTATCAGGTCGGGGGTAAGGGTAAGCATATGACACTAGATTCCCCGGCTTGTCTTTAAATGACGACTTGGTTTGTTAGCATGGCATCAAGATACTCTCACGTTTATTTCTGTCTCGGACAGAACTGAAGATTGTATCATACATCTGGCATACCAGGCTTCCTCACGACTAACGCGAATGTCGGAAATATGAAATTTAATTCCCATGCGATTACACATTGGACGACGTCCTGAAATTCATTGTGGCACATGACTGGCAATTGATTATCCATAGAGTCGCGATAAGCAAAGAAGGCACAAGCATGTGGTAGCTGCTATCGTACGCTCATGCAATGCAATTATCCTCTGACTAATGCAAGATCGTCTTATTCTGATTTATTTTATTTTCTACGTGCAGTACCCGCTCAAGTATAAAATCGTGCCTTTCTACTTTGAAGACTTAGACCTCAAGTCATCTCTTCTCAACTTCCAATGTTCTCCAAAGACGTTCAGAGCATCATCATCTCGCTTTGGCCATTGCGGCAAATGGCGCTGCATTAACACTTGCACAACCAAGTTGACCCTTTCCAGGCACTTCAATATGAACTGGAACTCAAAATATCTTACAACTTGATCAAGCTCGAGCTCGGGATTTGAAAAATCGCGCCACCGCGAAAAACTCTGTGTCCGCCGCCACCGAGCCCATCACCAACCAAGCCGTCATCTATACTGCATCTGTAGGTGTGGGGAGCCCTCCTACCGATCGTAAGCGCTCATTTTATTGAAACTGAATGTCATTAACCTGGACGATAGATACACTTATTGTGGATACAGGAAGGTGGGATTGTCAACCAATGTATTGGAAGACTAATGAACGTTGAGCTAGTTCAAACACTTGGGTTGGCGCAGTGACTCCCTACACTCCTACGTCTTACCAGCAAACAGAACAACGGATAAAGTGGTAAGCAGTAATATGAACTCGAAAGCCAGTGCAATGAAGTAAAGATTCAGTCCGTATCGTACGGTTCCGGGTCATTTTCTGGTAGGTTCCATCGTATTTGTTCACATCTGATCCATAATTGATCTCTCCTAGGAACCGATGATGACCAGGTGACCTCACCTCTGCCTGGTTATTCCGAGTCAGTCAAATTGGTGTTGCATCAAGGTAAGTTTTTGACATCGAAAGCATGATTCGAATGAACGGGCCTTTCCAGTCAACGGCCTTTGCCCCCTATGACGAAATTTGGGTACGAATCTTTGCGATACTACATGGATTGTCCTTCTCTAACATAATTTACCAGAATTGGCCTGATGATCTTACGATAGGTATGGGAGTAGTCGAAATAGTACTCTAAAACCTACCATTATTTCTTAGAACCTCTCACCAGATTCCTCGAAGACAATTCCGACTGTTACAGATAATCTTTTGTGACGGGACTTTCCTACTGATTTGGTTGCCGTCTCGTTCGAACCTACTCAACCAGTCCAAATACAAATGGAGAGCTCTCATGGGTTCGTATCTAGGCTTATGTTTTTGGGACAAAATAACTAATTTATGATGACGAACATAGGCGCTGTTGACAACTGCAAATTCACTGGCTCTATCGGCTATACGTAAGCCTTGGATTTCTATTTCCGTCATGTGCATCAATTGAAGATGTGTAGATCTATTACAGCTACCTCCCCAGCAACGCATACTGGGGTATCAATGAATCCATTGTTTACGGACCACCACTTATCTATCGAATACTGCTGGAATCGTGACACCGGTCAGTCAGCCTGATTGATGATAAACTGCAGTGGCTGACACGACGTGCCAAAGTACAACGTTGATCTTGATTGCAACCAAGCTTCAATACCTACAAGTCTCAAACGGTGGTGTCCTGGACTCTACTACTGATTATTGAGGATCACATCCACTCAATATTCGAACTAAAGACATTGAATTTTCATTGTCAATGGAGTGCGCCTTTCCTCGTTGACGTTGAACGCTTGGTCACTACAGCATGCCTCTCAGGTGACCTACGGACTGACCCCCAATGGCAAATCTGGCCCTCGTGCTTGACTCTGCGATTGGTGGTTCTCCCAGCTCCATCTACCTTGTCGTTGCAGACATTGGTTCACCCAGCGGCAGTGGACTTGACTTCATTGACGGCTACACTTTCCTTGAGAGGTTCTACAGTGTGTTCGATACTACCAACTCGCGAGTTGGATTAGCCACTACTCCTTTCACTACCGCTACCACGAATTGATCGGAAAACTGCATCTTTAGTTTGTAGACGAGTTGTACATGATTAGTCGTGAAAAAATGGAATCAGAGCTTCTGATTGTACCGAACTTTGTCCTGTCAAACTAAGGAGTAGCGGACACCGGTATATCTGTGTGCTTGTGCGATTCGAATGTTTAATCCAACCAGTATTGCGGCGAAACCCAGAGTTTCTCGTACCATCGCCAAGATTCCACGCGAACGTCATGCCTGACAGAAAAACCTACTTCTCTGAGTCCAAACACAGTCTTCCACTGCACGGTTCTACCAATGCGATCTAAAGAATGTTTTGAAGAGAAACAGTTGTCAGAACGACGGTTTCGCAACGTGCGCTCTTCAAGGTCTATGTGAATAGGGTCTTCACATGTATATTGTGACTCACTGTTCGCTTCAAATCGCGCCACTGGAAGCTTTAGGAAACGTGCCACGTCATTTGATGATGGGATAAGCCCACAGACTTGATGAAAAACACGGAAAGCATGGTAATAGCTCAACGACCAATGCGCGGCGAGTACATCAAAAGCTTTTGCAGTCCATACAAAGTTTCCTCTGTCGAGCTCAAGCGGACGTCCTTCAGGGTAAGGGTTTACTGATCAGAAAACTTGCGTTTCGCCATCGGTGTCCAAGTCCTCTATGAATAGGTAAACGATTTGCACATCTAGTCGAAAAGAACATCTTGGCAATGCGCTTTGAAAAGTCAACTCGAATTCGATTTGTCTGCTTATACTCCGTCGTCATCAATGACTCGGCCTGGGACAGCCAGACCTGCGTGTGTCGTTTTGCAGTCTCGTTTGAAAAAAAATTGCCCCACGTATATCTACAAGCTGTCGGCGATTTCGGAGATGATATGTTACTCCTTTGTGCAGACTTGGTAAGCCTAATGCAACTTGAAAGAATCTCTATTGTTGAACGCTAGCCAACCGCCACGAAGATTACTTAAGGGGCCACGAGGCTCGGTTAGCATAGAAGGCGAGGAGCATTGGTGGCAGTGTTGGAACAATGGAAGTCGTTGACCTTGGTTGACGTGGCGTGAATTCTCAGAACTGGACGCACAAGATCAAGATAACTGTTCGCTCAATGATATGCGTTCATTGATGTCGTGGACCCAAGTCATTGTGACTGCGCAGATTGACGCTGAGGCTAATGAGACCATCGGGAGAGTATCAACTATATTTCTCCTACTGGTACTCAGCACCTTTGCCGCCGTCTGCAGCTTGATCACCTACATCATCGACTGGGCTGGCATTCTCAGCAATCACATTCTACACCTTCCTCAGATGCGCTCTCCTCGTCACCCCTGGCTATGTCACGTACAAAAAATGGGTGTTCAACCCCAAGGGCAAAATCAACCTCCAGTGGTCCCGGGACATCAGCACCTCCGGTTGGCTCCAGATCCAAAACATGCTGCAGTACTGCGGATACTACCGTCAGCATATTAATTACGCAGCGTTCTGTCCCGCTGCAAGGCCGCCTACTTTGCTTTTGAGAGGGCCACTCTCAAGGGGTTTTATACCACTGCCTTTGCCGCAGATCATGATCGTGGTCGTACCTACGACGTACCATCAACTGGCGGAACAGACGCGGCGACAGAAGTCATGGCCCGCTCGCGCGCCGAGACATTTCTCGTTACCACGCGCGCGAAATCGCATACTGGCGTTGTCCGAATACACTCAGCCATGCCTTGACAATCTTCCCTACACCGCCAAACATACGCTGTAATGTAGCCTCTGAATATGTCCCTCGGAGCGGGAGCGCTCAAAGCGGCAGCATCCAGCCGCCAAGCGGCTTTAGTGATTTGTCGATGCAGGGTATGTTTGTATTATATGCATGTGTCTCCGAGTCTAATACTTAATGCACAGGTGGTTTTGACCGCAAACGATATACCAGGTCAATCAAGTATACGTGAGCTAAAGACTTCTATGTGCATTTAATGCCTTTTCGATGACGCTTCTTTTTAGTCCTGTCACATTCACATAGTGCTTACTGGGGCATAACTGAATCCATATGGATCCACGACTATCCTGTCCAGCGCGGTAGCATTGTTGATACTGGTGTGCCTGATATCGCAGAGTTGATTCGTTACTAGGAACAACCCTGATTCTTATCGCAACCGATGCATTCAATGTTTACAAGTCCTCAACAGGTGGCGTTGCAGACGCAGCTACTGGTCTGCTCAGAAACACTTCTTTTCAGTACAGCTCTTTGAATACATTGGGTTTCAAGTTTTCGGTTTTAGTGCATTTCAATACGATTCTCATGTTAAAGGTTGGCCGCGTCACGGCCATTAGTGGCAGCACGAATTCAATGTACTTGGTCGTTGTAGGTTTTATCAACGAATACACGTTCCTTGAGAGGTTTGATACCATTTTTGATACCGACAACCACCGCGTTGGCTGTGCCACTACTTCATACACGACCGCGAGTTCGAATTACTACGACCGAGTTTCTAAAATGCGCGAAACATTCGCCGCTGGGTATCGTCACGATACGCCCCTGCGTAAAGGCCGATTCACGTTTCTCTCTATTGTTGGCATATGCCTCACCCCTTTTAAAGCTTTGACATTCAATTCTGTGCTTTTTGCGATTCTCTTGCCATTTCTCACTTGAAGATATCGGCGAGTGTGTTCGTTTGAATCCCTTGACTTGTTTATAGCCTGGTGAATGGCTTGTGCCACATCATTATCATGGACAGAGCATAAGCGCCGTGTGGACATGGGCGTGGGATAAGGTGCCACACGTTGCAACTTGTGGTTCGTCAATGTTTGCGATCAACTTTTTTCACGTTTCGTGCGCATTGCGTCCCTCTTCGGACTTTCGGAAACATTTCATCCCCAACTCAAATCACAGCTGTCTGCATTGCCGTGGAGACCCCTTGTTCTCACATCATGACGAGGTGCATGACGCAGAAGAGGAGGTTTTCCTCTTTTATGCTTTTACTAACGCCAAAAGTAACTATAGATGGCCGATTAAGTTTTTCAAGGGCAATCTGTCTGCGGGATCGTTAGAATGCTTTGAGTCGTGTGTATCCTGGTTCTTTTTATGTGTTTACCTTTTCCTATCGCTAGTGGTTCCCTATGTGCCATGCGTGGACGGTTGTGTCTGGCTGACTCGTCGATAGCCTTGTCATCAAGAACATCTTTACATACCAATACAACCATGCGAAAAAAAAAAAAGAAAAGAAGGAAGAAAAAGGTGCCACACGTCGCGGGATCTATCAAATTCAAAAATTGCTATAGGGGGAAAAAGGTTCGCAGGAACCCAGTAATTCGCTCTGTTGGCATAGATGTTGCCACAAAATGTCAACCTGCTCTCTCCATTTCATTGGCTTGCGTGTGCTGCGCGACGAAGAACTCGGTTGGCTTCAGCTCGACTAATTTGAACATGACGGCCGCCGTGCGTTCTGGTGAGTTCTGCCCTCGTGATCCTCATCTGTAGGAATGCAACGATCGCACTGTATGGCACGCACAGTCACTCGCTTTTGACGTTCACTATCATCGTCACGATTCTATCAATTCTGCCATGTCTTTCAATCGTAATACTGCCTTACCGTCCTCTTACCTCAGTGCAATGTAATATAGACCAAGGTGAGCCATGTCTCGTTTACCTGAATGTCGTACGTCGTAGCTCGTGTTTATCTGGACAGGACGGTACCTCGAGTCCCGCTGCTCTGACAAAGACATTGAGTTTAACTCACGCATAAGTTGTCATTCCATGTGCACCGTAATCATGCTTGTAAGCGGGTCGTATTCCACCAGGTGTTCACGATGGCCGACGACTAAGGGCCGCGGACGACATACAAGGACATGCGCTTTGGCATTGACATATTTCAAACATCCAACATTCTTTCCTGATGGGGTCCATCGAGATCCCCTAACACCTATCAGGTCGGGGGTAAGGGTAAGGGTAAGCATATGACACTAGATTCCCCGGCTTGTCTTAAATGACGACTTGGTTTGTTAGCATGGCATCAAGATACTCTCACGTTTATTTCTGTACTCGACAGAACTGAAGATTGTATCATACATCTGGCATACCAGGCTTCCTCACGACTAACGCGAATGTCGGAAATATTGAATTTAATTCCCATGCGATTACACATTGGACGACGTCTGAAATTCATTGTGGCACATGACTGGCAATTGATTATCCATAGAGTCGCGATAAGCAAGAAGGCACAGCATGTGGTAGCTGCTATCCGTAACGCTCATGCAATGCAATTATCCTTCTTATTAATGCAAGAGCGTCTTATTCTGATTTATTTTATTTTCTACGTGCAGTACCCGCTCAAGTATAAAATCGTGCCTTCTACTTTGAAGACTTTAGACCTCAAGTCATCCTCTTCTCAACTTCCAATGTTCTCCAAGACATTCCAGAGCATCATCATTCTCGCTTTGGCCATTGCGGCCAATGGCGCTGCCATTAACACTGCACCAACCAAGTTGACCCTTTCCAGGCACTTCAATATGACTGGAACTCAAAATATCTTACAACTTGATCAAGCTCGAGCTCGGGATTTGAAAAATCGCGCCACCGCGAAAAACACTGTGTCCGCCGCCACCGAGCCCATCACCAACCAAGCCGTCATCTATACTGCATCTGTAGGTGTGGGGAGCCCTCCTACTGATTGTGAGTGCTTATTTTATTGAAMCTGAATGAWATTAACKTGGGACGATAGATACACTTATTGTGGATACAGGAAGGTGGGATTGTCAACCAATGTATTGGAAGACTAATGAACGTTGAGCTAGTTCAAACACTTGGGTCGGCGCAGTGACTCCCTACACTCCTACGTCTACCAGCAAACAGACAACGGATAAAGTGGTAAGCAGTATATGAACTCGAAGCCAGTGCAATGAAGTAAAAGATTCCAGTCCGTATCGTACGGTTCCGGGTCATTCTCTGGTAGGTCCATCGTATTTGTTCACATCTGATCCATATTGATCTCTCCTTAGGAACCGAATGGATTGACCAGGTGACCCTCACCTCTGCCCTGGTTATTCCGAGTCAGTCAATTGGTGTTGCATCAAGGGTAAGTTTTTGAACATCGAAAGCATGATTTCGAATGAACGGGCCTTTCCAGTCAACGGGCTTTGCCCCCTATGACGGAATTTTGGGGTACGAATCTTGCGATACTACATGGATTGTCCTTCTAACATAATTTACCAGAATTGGCCCTGATGATCTTACGATAGGTATGGGAGTAGTCGAAATAGTACTCTAAAACCTAACCATTATTTTCTTAGGAACCCTCTCACCAGATTCCTCGAAGACAATTCCGACTGTTACAGATAATCTCTTTGTTGACGGGACTATTCCTACTGATTTGGTTGCCGTCTCGTTCGAACCTACCTCAACCAGTCCAAATACAAATGGAGAGCTCTCATGGGGTTCGTATCTAGGCTATGTTTTTGGGACAAATAACTAATTTATGATGACGAACATAGGCGCTGTTGACACTGCCAAATTCACTGGCTCTATCGGCTATACGTAAGCCTTGGATTTCTATTTCCGTCATGTGCATCAATTGAAGATGTGTAGATCTATTACAGCTACCTCCCCAGCAAGCGCATACTGGGGTATCAATGAATCCATTGTTTACGGAACCACCACTATCTTATCGAATACTGCTGGAATCGTTGACACCGGTCAGTCAGCCTGATTTGATGATAAACTGCAGTGGCTGACACGACGTGCCAAAGGTACAACGTTGATCTTGATTGCAACCAATGCTTTCAATACCTACAAGTCTCAAACCGGTGGTGTCCTGGACTCTACTACTGGATTATTGAGGATCACATCCACTCAATATTCGAACCTAAAGACATTGAATTTCATTGTCAATGGAGTGCGTCTTTCCTCGTTGAACGTTGAACGCTTGGTCACTAACAGCATGCTCTCAGGTGACCTACGGACTGACCCCCAATGGGCAAATCTGGCCTCGTGCCTTGAACTCTGCGATTGGTGGTTCTCCCAGCTCCATCTACCTTGTCGTTGCAGACATTGGTTCACCAAGTGGCAGTGGACTTGACTTCATTGACGGCTACACTTTCCTTGAGAGGTTCTACAGTGTGTTCGATACTACCAACTCGCGAGTTGGATTAGCCACTACTCCTTTCACTACCGCTACCACGAATTGATCGGAGAACTGCAGCTTTTGTATGTAGATGAGTTGTACAGAACTAGTCGTGAAAAAATGGCATCAGAGATTCTGATTGGACAGAACTTTATCCCTTCAAACTAAGGAACAGCGGTGTGTGCTTGCGCGATTCGAATGTTTAATCCAACCAACATTGCGGCGAACCCCAGAGTTTCTCGTACCATCGCCAAGGTTCCACACAAACGTCATGCCTGGCAGAAAAACTACTTCTTCTCCGAGTCCAAACAAAGGTGTCATTCTTCCACTGCACGGTTCTACCAATGCGATCTAAAGTATGTTTTGAAGAGAAACAATTGTCAGAACGACGTTTTCGCAACGTGCGCTCTTCAAGGTCTAAATGAATAAGGTCTTCCCATGTATGTTGGTGACTTACTGTTCGCTTCAAATCGCGCCATTGGAAGCTTTAGGAAGCGTGCCGCATCATTTGATGATGGGATAAGCCCACAGACTTGATGAAAAACCCGCAAAGCATGGTAATAGTTCGATGACCAATGCGCGGCGAGTAACTCCAGTGACATCACAGGCTTTTGTAGTCCATACAAAGTCTCCTCTGTCGGACTCAGGCGGTCACATCCTTCAGGATTTACTGACCAGAAAACTTGTGTTCCGCCATTGGTGTCCAAGTCCTTTATGAATAGGTAAACGACTTGCACATCTGGTCGAAAAGAACATCTTGGGAATGCGCTTTGAAAAGTTAACTCAAATTCGATTTGTCTGCCTATACTCCATCATCATCAATCAAAGGCAATCGAACTCATGTCAAAAGATGCCTGACCAATCAGAATATTGTCGTCTAATATGCATTCCTGCTCCCTGATCTGCCGTCTAAGTGACTCGGCCTGGGACAGCCAGACCCACATGTATCGTTCTGCAGTCTCATTTGAAAAAAATTTGCCCCACGCATATCGACAAGCTGTCGGCATTTTTGGAGATGATGTGGAAGGAATGGTAAATCTAATATTCATTTACATGGCCACATTCTCACACTCTGACATGATGCTCACCGACTCCAGTCTCCTACTTTGTGCAACGGGCAGTCATGGTCTGAATCATCCCACTTGGTAAAATGCCACTTGAAAGAATTTCTTTCTTTGAATGCTAGCCGACCGCCACGAAGATTACCGATGGGATTTACGAAAATGTGTCGTGGCCACGAGGCTCGAGATGAGTTTAGGTCTTCGAGCTGATAGCCCCACTCTGCTTCCGTCAGCATACTTTTGTAGAAGGCGAGAAGACTGGATCTCTTGTCAGCGTTAGTGGGGAGGACGCCGTGTGCCAACACCGTCTCGATTGTCGCCATGTGAGATGGCGTTATAGGCGGCACATGAGAGTATTGATAAGTCCTGGCAACAACATTGTCCTGTCGCGGCACTGGATGTTCCTAATGGCAATGTATATTAGTCCAGTGTATACAAGGAGCTTCGAGTTGTACAGACAACTGAAATCTGCAAGTCCTTGATTTCGTTTAGATAGGTATACCAGTGGCAATCGTCGAAAAGCCCTTCTAAATATACGTTGCTCATCTCGTGTGTAAACCGTTGGCCAAACGATTCATGCTTGCTCAGGTATTGACAGGCAGACTACGCGGTGGGTTGGCTTCTGATGATGAAAAGGACTGGATGTATACCTGCCACTGTCGATACTGACGGGCGGCGTATTGATTTCTAGAATGCTCTTTTGGGGGCCACGTACCATACGAAAACTGAAGGCAATGGCCTGCAAAGGATCTAGAGCTTGGATGTACTCTGTGCAACTCGTCAACTCTAAACAAATTCAGCTAATCAGACGAGTGGAATTCACAGCAGGCGCACCTCCATGGAAAATTAGGCCGGGTGAGTGGCGAGAAGAGCAAACGCCAAATAGTTGCACGATGTATGGGTGTCTAAAGATGCCCCACTTGAAATTAATATATGGTGGACGTTACGCGTCGACATGCCTGAATTTGTATACGATGTTAAAGTCATTACGCAAAGTCTGGGTTTATTTAGACGGGATTTGGACAGTCATTGTCAATACAGGTGACTGACGTGCAGAGGTTTGCTACCATGGTATATTCTCAGCGTCTTCTTCGCCTCACCAGCTTGGACCAGAAACTCTTCTGTGTATGCAGCGATGTCTTCATAGGTTCCTCGTCCGCGGGCCAGAGGTTCCGTCAGTACTCGTAGATCGCCAATGTTAATCTGCCTGTACTGTGCAAGAGTAAGGATAGTGATTTATGAGATATCTGTCGAGTCTGGATACTGACGCCTAGCATATCCCCTTCTGCCATCACATGTCTCGTAAGCTGTTGGTTAGTGATGGGGCTAGGGTTATGAGCATCTAGAAGTGATCGTATATCCGCGATTTGGACGCGTATGTCAAACACATTAAGCATCTATTACCTGGATGAAAAACTGCATGGCTTAAAGCGACAAAATTACCATGAAATTCAATCTCAGGGTTCCCATCTGAACTTTATAGCGCATGAGAAGATTCCGCACAACACTTGCTTTGAAATATCCTCGCAATCGAACTGATTGCTGACGCATCACTTCGTTCATCTGTGATTGTATATTCAACAAGCACCTATTGTGTGAGTGAGTTACATATATAGAAGGGTGGTCGCCTATCTTACTGCACAAACTCCATGCAAAGTTGTGAGAATTCCGGTGAAAGAGCTATTGAAGATTGGTGGTGCCGCACACGATCGCGGAGCATGACAAGGAGTTTGCAGACTTCTTCTGCAAGCTCTCTGAAGTCATCCTTGTTCTTCTGCATTTGCTGGATAGGCTCCAACAAAGCGATAAATAGGCTGGCAGCACCTTTGACATGAGGAAATGGAGTTAGATCGCTTGCGGCAGCAATGACTTTGGTGATTTTGATGATATCGTCCAGCCAGTCTGTTTGTAGACATGAAGTTTGTGAGTTTTGCTTCTGAAAGAATGTCCGGACGGCCTTCAACGCCATAACAAACTCAGGTTCAAGCTACCGCGGAGATCTCTTGGGCAAGGCACTACAAGGCACTACAAGGCACCATCATGTACCAAGCCATCACTGGCGAGTTACGTTAAAGCGTCCGAGGATATAAAGGTCTGTGTGCTACCCGTGTCCAAAGCGTTTCAATATGTTCCGCTCTCTCATTTACCTGTCCTTGCTGTTCCAGTCACTTTTTGCCCTCCCCCTTATCTCTACACCATACTTCATCCGCAGTGCTGGTATGGGCAACTGCATTGTCAGCACAAACAGAGGTGTACATGGCGCACCCGTCGTAACTACTCCACAGCTCTTTGACGGCGTTTGCCCTGCAAACACGGTTCGTTGTATGAGCTCTTCGGCTGTGCGGTTACCAAAGCCATGTCATTTTAGATCGTGAGGATCGCACCGCATTCGAATGGCTATCACATCTGGGGCCAGGCTGGACTGTATATCAGACCAAGCAAGGTTAGTAACATCCACATTTTTTGGTACTTGGTTTCACGCTTGTGCCCTTAGAACGGCCGGAGACTCGTATGGAACAAAAAACCCTTTACCTGGCGATTCCTGTCCGTTGATTTTGGGTACTATCTGTAGGTCCCTTGTGACGATCCTTGGCTCTCCGCTGATGATTCTAGGATCGAGGGTGGAAAGAGGGTGTGGCGCGACAATCCCCGTAACCCTAAAAACGTAAGCAGCTCCCTACGTGCATTCCTTGTATCAGGACGTATGATTTTTGCCCAGGTTGACCTTGTGAAAGCGAAGTCTACCGAAACTGAAGATTATTACTGGACCCTTCGTATTGCTTGACGCATCAGGGACAGCCTCGTGGTTACCACGTACTAGTCCGTCAGCTATGGAGCCACACAGGAGTTGGTTGGGTGCGCGCGTAACCACGTAATAATTTTGGAGCCTACATCGTTGAATTGAAAAGAGATCTCATTCAGAGGCACCCCAACTTCTATCCTGCCAAGGAGACTGTTAGCCGCTCGAGACAAGTTCTAGGGTATTGCGGGTTGACATCCCCACACATCAAGCAAATATTTGGAATTGGGTGTCTTGCCGCTCAGATCGCGGTCAAGCCTGCCCATTGGCGCGTCACCACGGTGTCTGACGACGTCATGAGGCCGACATATAAGAACGAGGATATTTGACTTTGCACAGGTTCAACGTCTCATTTCTCTTGTTCTCACTTAAGCTCTGCCTCTCCGCTGTCGCTTCGTCATCATGAAGTTCAGTCTACAATGCGCTTTTGCAGCGACACTCTTCCTCGCACTTTCCGCAAGCGCTCAGACGACCACGTCAGTTCACTTTTGCTTTGCTCATTGTCGCATTTAACAGCTCTGTTATCAAGCGAGAGTCCATCAACCACGTCTACCGAAACCATCAATTCGAGCGCAAGCTCCGTGATCTCGTCGGCGACATCGTCGTTGAGCTCCGTCTCTTCGCATGTGTCTTCCATCATTTCATCTGCGTCGTCCGCCGGCACAAGTACAGCGACTTCAACCAATGCTGCTATGCCCACGATGAATGCTCATGACGGCACAGTGCTCGGTGTTATTGCTGGTGTTATGGCTGTATTGTTATGAGTGGCGCAGGACAATTTATGGAACTGGTTAGGCCCACGAACTAATCATAATTAGATGTATATCTATTGCTGCAATTGTATATCTCAAACTGCTCTACGGCGATTTACAGAACTGGTTAGACGCGGTTAGATGTAATATCTATTGTCTGCTCCGTGTCTGTGGCTGACTTTCTCACGGACTTTCTCACCTGTCACCCATGTCAGCCACTTGCACCCCATATTTGATTCACGGTGAACCATGTCCTCTCTCTATTCTTCCCCTCAATACCCGTCTTTGCTTGATCTCCAAGTCCAGTCTCAGGTCAAATGTCGCCAGATCGCCTCACTCTTTCTCAGACGTCCTTCCTTGAGTCCAAGCCATACGACAGGACAAATCAGCTAGAGGTCCACACCGACACGGTGCTCGGAGTTGAAGACGTTCTATATCAGCCCGGCTTCCCGACGTACGCCCAGTACAAACTGATCGAAGCATGCTACGTCCAATCGCTCTCTTCCAAACGGCAGCACAAGGCTCTGATATCTCAAGAGCTCTTTGACAGAGTATGGGACGTGTTGACTGGAATGGATCGCGACGAGAACGCCCAATTCAGGTTCTGGGCACGAAAGATGTTCAAAATCGTTACCTTGGCTGAAATTGACCGTGAAGGCGAATTTGGCGATGGGACGCAACGTGTGCTGGTCCACGACGGTCTTTTGGTTGCAGTTCAAGAAAAGATCTATACCCTTCTGTGTTATTTTCATGGCAAGACAGATCATGCTGGACGGGACAAGACGTGCGCTTTTATTCGACGATCCTACACGTATGTACCCAAAGATCTCGTTGCACAGTTTATAAAAGCGTGCCCGACTTGCAAGTATAAAAGGGGAGGCCGACTGGAGCACCCGGTATCTCGCCTAGCAAAATCGGCACCACCTTCACCGATGCTGGGCGACGTTCATGACATAGGAACCTCATCCGAGCCTCCATCGCCCATCGTTGATGTATCTTTCGATCCGGTGGATACTGCGCTCTTGACTGCACATCCTTACGGTGTCTTGTTGGGTACGAACACGGGACTCGGCCAACAAACAGCAGTAACTGCTTCTGCCGCCATGATGCAAGCTATCGCTCCGAACAAGCCGACATGTGACTTTGGTCTGCACAGTCTCCCCATGGCTCGCGAAGTCTCTCTTTACCAAGGGTTACCCAACGGCTGGCAGTTCCACACTGATTATGCGACGGCTCGCGATGCGTGTATAGAGATGAAAAAACAGCAACATGGCCAAGCTGCTTTCCGTGGACGACCTAGAGTGCCAAGCGTGGCTCCGATGATGCACCTCATTATACAGGAACACACGGAGGATATATCTTCTGGATACAGCGGCTCCGCGCAACTGTGGCGGCCGAAGAGGACGGAACAGATATCGGGGCGACCGCAGCTCTATCTTGACATGTCCGGTGACAATGGATCGAGCCTGTACACATTTGGAGAGGACAATACCCTCAACGCCATCCGTCCTTCTGAACTCCTGACGTCCCCGAATGCTTTAACGCCAGACCTGATCGAGTCCAACCATTCGCCCTTTGTGACGGAACTTTCTACGCCTCAAGACGAATCAACCAACGAACTCAGGAGCAACTTTATCTTTAACGGGCCCAAGACCACGGACGTCCACAACACAACCGAAAGGGATGGTTCACCACACGCTGTTGCCCGTTAAACCCATTTGTCCATTCGTTTATTTGTACACATCTACTGGTATCCCCAATTTTTCCCATATAGTACAGTTATTTTTTTCCCAAAAAAAAAAATCAAAGTAAATTGGCCGCCCGTCTGCAATGCGACTCAGTGTGAAAGCGGGCGTAATGAGAGAACAACACGACGTACTGCCGCAGAGTATCATACAACAGCTTGTAACTTCTGAGATTGCCTTTGAGTCTCCGTACATCCAGGCTGAAGGTATCGTGCAGGCCGTCTAGCCTGGTGAGTTCGACCGAGAAGCGGACTTCGTCGACGGCATCCTAGGCATATAGATAAGATTCATGTTGCATCATGGATAGCCATGTATATATATGCGCGTGTTGCGCGGGGACTTACCACGGCCACAGGGTCCGGTCGCCTTTGTTGTCTGCGAATACACCTCAGTCTGAACTCGCTCTCGACCTGGACGAGGACGCCCATGTCGTCCAGGACTGGGCGGATACGCTTCATCACTCTTGGTGGGGGTTCAGTTGTGACCAGCGTGCGGTCGAGTGCGCCTCTGTGGATACCGAGGCAGATGTGTTCGCGGTGGAGAGACATAACAGATACAGAGATGGACATGGTGGTGGTAGTGGGGAGTTGAGGCGGGGGGGGGCAGATGTGGCGTGGTGAGGAGCATTTGTAGCAGAGCTAAAGAGTACTTGCCGCATTCGGTGGATTGCCTTGCAGGAACACTTTGGGCCCACCGCCGGCTCGGCTCGATTATTCGCTGGAAATCCAGTGGCCATGACGATCGAGGTGAGAAAAGAATTTATCTCGATTCAGGACGGCGTATGTGTGACTAGATATGGTTAAGACGGCTCTCAGGCTTAGGGCCTTGCGACCTTACCCCAAAATTCTGCTAGGGCCTGCGCTCCTGACGGTATCACAAAATACCAACTCACATCACCGCAGATCACGATGGAATCACCAATCATGTGCATGAGCAAACGCACTTGGTCATTCACGAATGATGCCCGACGCCCACCCCGTAAAAGCCTTACTTTTGTCTTATCCGAAAAAAAAGAACTCTCAACCGTAAGTATGCCATCGCGATATAGCCTCAGTGGCAGTGGGTCTCCTTGCCAAGGTCCATGCCAACTCCTCCATCTCCATGAAACCGCAAGTTATTTAAACCCCCCCCCCCGAATTTCAAAATCACGTCGTCACCCAACTGCATTGAAACAACTGATAGTAGCAAGCGCGCACCCATTCGGGCTGCCCGGTGGTCCTTCTTTTCTGCGCCCGTGCCGACGCGCGCCCTGTGTTCTTTTTAGCGCCAGCCTCTTAGGCGCGGGACCCACCACGGTCCACAGGTCGTATGCATGTAGAATCTCATCGGCGAATCAAGAGGTCCCGGATATAAACAAACGTTAATCCATATGCAGTGCAAGTTTAGATGGTGAGACAGAGCCTCGGTTGTAGTATTGCCAAACGAAGCAATATGAGGCACTCCATTCCATTCCATTTTGTGTAAATGAGTCCACTAATCAGACAACAGCCGGATATTGATGGCAATTATTTTACGCAGAATATACACATGGCATGTGATAAACAGAGTCTGTGCATCCAATCTGATGAATTTGGTGCACAGGTGCCCCTGGTTGTCGCCAGCGTCAAGACTCATCCCACCATATTCCTGTTGAGTGGGCACACTCAGGGTAGCAGTGGCAAGACGCGTAGAGGAGACTATATACACATGATGTGATAAACAGAACCTAATCTGATTAATTCGTGCGCGCGCACGAAAGAGGAAGTGAGAAAGAATAATTATGGGGATAGGGAGACAACCCGTGTAAGACGGGGCGAAAATTGCAATTAGGGTATGGTGACGGGATATAAACAAAAAGCGGAGAGAAAAACATAACGGTCAAACGGAACAATACAAGGGAAAAGAGTAACGCTCGTGGAATAAAAGTCCAAGCTTGTTCTGGATTGATTAATGATGATGATGGATTCCATCCTTGCTCGTCTACCGTGACAAACTGGCGCGTCTGGTCACTAGCGTCAGCCCCCATCAAGCCTGCACGACAGTGGAAACACTCACTGTCTAAGGGTATCATAAAGATACTTATAACTCCTCAAGGTACCTTTGAGCCTCCTGATATCCATCGAATACGTATCGTTCAGGCCGCCGATCCTCGTTAGCTCGACAGAAAAGCGGACCTCGTCGCCAGCGTCCTGCGACACGTCCCCGTATGCCGTCTCGCTGATGATCAGCGGCTCACTCACCACCACCGACGTCTCCTCGTCAAACGTGACGGTCTGGCTCGGGATCGAACCCGGGGTCGGCGAGCTCGCGGTCTGGGACGACTGCCGGCGCATAAGCAGTCCGCGCAGCATCCCGCCCGTCGCAGAGAACGTCGACGGGGACGGCAATGGCAACCCGCGCCTGTCAATCTGTCACGCGTCTGTCAGCGCCCGAGCACGAGGGGAAGAAAAAAGTCACGTACCCCATTCGAAGCGGCAGTGCCCACCATCGTGACAGCCGCCAAACCTGCCCCTCCTCCGCCACCAGCCCCACCTAGGCCTGCTACGCTCCCCATTCCACCCCCAACCGTCCCCTTCTTCCTCTTGACACGGATACACTTGTACTTGAACTCGGTCTCGATCTGGAGCTCCAAGCCCATACCCTCAAGGACCTCCCGCACATGCTTCATCACCTCTGCCGGCGGCCGCGTGGTCACCATTGTCTGGTCGACTGCCCCATGGTGGAGGCGCATCGCCCCATGCTTCCCGCCCTCCCGTCCTAAACTGGACGGCGTCCCGGTCGACACGGTGACCGAGTTACGGAACCGCTTCACCAAGCTGGGCGTGGACAGCATGCTCTCCGCAGCGGACGCCGTGCGCAGCGGCTTGACAGCACCAGGCGTGCGCGGAGGGGGCAACGTAGATGCCGTCGCGGGCGTGGTGGTGACGTACACCTGCACGGGAGACGCAGCATCAATAACGGGGCTAGTAGCAGACTCGGGCCCCTTCTCGTCCTCGCCCACCGTGACCGCCGAATCGTTGCCTAGTGAGTCCCGCGTGGCCTTGCTCTTGGTCCGGAACCACTGCATCACTTTGCGTGCCTTGTTCGTCGACGCCTGCAACCCACTACTCGACGTCTCCCTTTCCATGCCCGGTCCCAAATCTGGAGGAGACGTGACCAACGCCGAATCCACTGCAGCCGCGCTCTGCGCGGCCCTGGCATTCTTGGACTTTTCCTCCTTTTCCTTTTCTTTTTGTAGCTTGGCCTTGGCACTGATAGAATCGTTGGCAAAGGAGGCGGCGCTCGGCCCCTCAGACGTCACGGGCGTCAGGGTGGTGCGGCCCTTGGCCGACTTGTTGCGCATCGTCCGGCTGATGATGGGCTCGACCATGACAGTGAGGGTGTTTCTCCTGTTGTTATTCTTCTTGGCATTCTCCTTGTTGCTTCCATTTGGACTGAGTAGGACGGACGAGTTGGCGGTGGATGGTGCTCGTGCCATGTTGAAATTCGAACCGTTAGAGGGCACCCGTTCCGTACGGGGCGATGCTTCAGAGGTGGGATTGCTTCCACCTCCAAAGATCTTGGACAAGCCAATCTTGTCGAGCGAGGCCACGCCTTTTTTGTGGCCCTTTTTGGAGGATATCGAGTTCTGACTGGCAGACTCTTCACTCGCTTCCTTTCCTTCTTTCGAACTGGCTTTGGTGGGGGTATCGGCAAGGATATTAACGATGGGTATCTTGGTAGCGGTGCCCCTGTGAGGAGCGGTATCATTGCGCTTTATGGGTGTCGCATCTGCGACGCGCGGTGAGCTTTTGGTATTATCTGTAGAAGGAGGCAAAGGGAGCGGTTTTGTCGAGGGTACACGCTTTTCTTTAGCTGGTTTATCAGAAGCGGCAGTGCCGTTGGTCTGGGGAGGCTTGCGCTCCTTATCATCGCTCTTCCTTGGTGCATCATATTCGACTTGAATGGTATGCCTGAACGGACTGACATCCCCAGGACTCGTGGACGATTTGTGACTGCCCCTGCTTTGCGGAGGCTGGACGGATAGCATATCGCGGGAGGATTCGGGAGCCTTGCCTTTGGGACCAGCAAAGGGATCGTCGTCAACCGAGGGGCTGCCGTAGGATTTGTGGCCTGTCGTGTCTGCCCGAGCAGGGGTAGAATGAACGATGGACTGATCGGACTGGTATAGGTACTCTGACTGGGCAGGTTGGGTCGATTTGCTCCTGCTGGTGGCCGTGGTGGCCGTTGCAGGCTCAGCAGGGCGGTAGCTGACGCTGCGATTGGGCCTTGAATCGGAAGTAGCGGCGGCGGGGGATGAAGACTGGGCAGCGAGGGCCTTCATCTGTTTCTGATACGCGATGCGTTTCTGTTGGTGTTGTTCCATGGCGGCGCGCTCCAGATCGTCTACGGATTTGCCAAAAGCCTTGGGGATGGGAGCAGGGTCGTCTGGGACAGCGTAGGCAGCGAGCCAGGGATGACCCATGACAAGCTGGAGAGAGGCGCGGCGAGTTGGATCCGGGACGAGCATGATGCCGAGGAGATCGCGGGCTTGTGAAGAGATGTAGTCTGGGAAGGAGAGAGGAGTGTTGACGATGTACTTGTACAAGAGATTAATGTTGTCACCGTCTGGATTGGCGGGGTCGTCGTCAAAGGGCAGATATCCTGCAAGCATGGCGTAAAGG
The DNA here is from genome assembly GCA_032173475.1 of Amanita phalloides. NCBI lineage: Eukaryota > Fungi > Basidiomycota > Agaricomycetes > Agaricales > Amanitaceae > Amanita > Amanita phalloides. The sequence goes on along the minus strand of JAENRT010000010.1, from coordinate 234,388 downwards.
ATGACGCCGCAGCTCCAAATATCGACAGCACTGCCAACATAGAGGCCCTCGCTGATGACGAGCTCTGGGGCTGCATAGCAGGGGCTCCCGCAGCTAGTTTGCATGAGATCGTCGGGGCGATGCTCAAAGCGGTTTGCAAAGCCAAAGTCAGTGATGATGACGTTGCGGTTGCGGTCGAGGAGGAGGTTCTCTAGCTTGAGGTCTCTGTGGACTATTTTCTTCTGGTGAATGTACCAAACGCCAGAGATGAGCTGTGAAAAAAGCTTTGCGGCGTCACGCTCGCGAAGGTAGCGATGGGCGAGGATGTGGTCAAAGAGTTCGCCACCCGAAGCATATTCTAGGATGATGCCAATGTATTTTTCTGTTTCTATGACGTCGTATAGACGGACGATGTTGGGGTGCTTGAGGATCTTTGGGAGAAAAAGGTGAGGAGGAGGAGGTGGGGGAGGTGGAAGGAAAGCTTGCCCTGAGGACCTCGATTTCGCGTTCGATTTTGGACATGCGGAGAGAGCTGTCGACGTTGCCTCTGCGGATGAGCTTGACGGCGACCTCCTCGCCCCAAGTGGAGTGGAGACCGAGCTTGACCTTGCCAAACTCGCCCTCGCCGAGGGTCTGAAGAAGGAGATATGGACCAAACTTGGGTATCTGGCGGCGGGGGTGTGCGGCGACATAGGCGACGGCGGCAGGGTGGGCATAGACGTCGATGTGAGCTGGTGGGTCGTCTACCTGATGCGAGGAACGATTATGGCGCCTTGGTTGGGTAGCGGCTACTGACACCGGTCTAGGGAGGCGAGAGGGCCCTGGCGGCTCAGGTTGGAGGCTCATGATGGGAATGATGAGAGTTGTTTACGCGTTTACATTACATTAGATTCAAGTTGTTAGATACATTAGATTCGAGTTGTTGGATACAGTTGTTAGATACATTAGATTCGAGTTGTTAATGCTAGATTCAAGTCATTAGATTGATCTAATGTCATTACATGACATCAATGTAATCAACGTGAATTGACCACCACTCCTCGTCTGCAGCTCGCATCGCAGCACACACCCTCAGAAACGCTTCCACCCATCTCAGCTCCCGCTCGTCCAGCGGTTGCAATCGCGCTCCCTTTTCAACGTACTCTGCGCGTACATGCTCATCGTTAAACCGCGGCTGCCGCATCCCCCGCGCCCGCTCTCCTGCATACTCCGTATACCGCGTCCGCAGGTATCGTCCCGCCTCATCCCGCACGTACATGTACTTGATCCCAGCCATCACCGTCTCCATCTCCGGCCATGTCTCCTTCAACTCCGGGTATCGTGAGTGCACCCGTATAAACCCCCTCAGCAGCCGGTCATACGGTACCACAAACAAACAGTGCATCCCAAAGTACCGCGGCGCCAAAAAGCATCGGTCGAGTATCTGCGGCCGGGTCATCTGGGCAGACAGTCGCAGCAGCTGGTCAATCCGGTGCTGCGCGTTCCGTCGCATCTCCTGAGATCGGTCTCCCAGCATCCTCAGCGACCTAGGGTGCTCCTGCATCAGCGTCGCCAGTCGCTTCAGTTGCTCTGATTTCTTGCCGTTCATGGCCTTTTCTGCGGCGTTCAGGGTGTCAAACAGATACCGCATGGAATTAATATCCGTCGTATCCACGTCATACAGAGATGGGATCGGCCCAGGCGCATGAGGCTGCAGCGCAGCATGGAACGGATCATACTGGCTGAGCTTGATCAGAACGGAGGATGTGACATGATAGACGACCATGTCGGTCGTCCCGCCCTTGACGAGAAAGGTCTCTGCATCGTACTCGAGCGGCGCGATATGCGGGCGCTTAAGCGCTGGGTGCCGATGCAACTCGATGAGGTCGACATAGAGCAAGAAATACTGTTTGATTTCAGAAAGACGATCCTCGGGTAGGACCTTGCCGATATGGGGGTGCGACGCGACACAAGCGTCGAGATAGGGTAAGTTGTGTGCGCAGAGGATATGCAAGATGCGCACGAGCTGGATATCGCTCAAGACCTTGTGGACGACCTCAGGTGGAAGTTGAGGCAGGCGTTGGATGGCGGCAGAGAACATGGGTCATGTGACCTTGTTGACGTCCCCTATCGACCATCACCATCATGTCTCCCGGTGGAAAGTCAAAGTCTGGCCAACAGCAACAAGGCCAACCAGATCCTCGCAGCGTCCGAACAAGAAGTCAGAAAGCTGGTCTTCAGGTGAACCTTTAATTTTCTTTTAATTTTTTTTTAAATTTTTTTCGCTCACGTCGCGCCAAGTTTCCCGTTGGGCGTATTCATCGGTACCTCAAACAACGCACTCAGTACCACATGCGCGTAGGAGCCAAGGCTGCAGTCTACACGTCTGCTATACTAGAATACCTCACTGCAGAGGTCCTCGAGCTTGCAGGTACGTGTCTCACCTGTCGTTTTAGCACGACTGACAGTGTGGCAGGCAATGCATCGAAAGATTTAAGAGTCAAGCGTATCACCCCTCGACATCTTCAGCTTGCGATCCGTGGAGACGAAGAGCTGGATACGTTGGTCCGTGCGACGATTGCTGGTGGAGGAGTGATGCCATTTATCCACAAAAGTCTGACGACGGCGACGAAACCGCCGCCCAAGAAACCGGAAGCGTAGATGTAGCCATGGCTTTTTTATTTATTTACTGAGCATGCCTTTTATTTATTTTACGACATGTTCAAGAAACCACTCGGCAGTCTGAAAAATGCTGCTCCTCTCAGAGCCTCTGACCGCCGTAAATTCAAACTGCGAGTGCTGGATGCCTTTGGAATCGCTGCAGATATTGGCGATGAGCTTGTGCCCAGTGGCATGCGGTCTGTCAAGTTTACCACTTATCTCGACCACGTCGGCTTCGCCTATCTTGCTCCCCAAGGCGACCCTCTCTGGTTCACGCTTGGAAAAGACTCAGAAGAGCTGATTCCATCCATCTACACGCTCTGGAAACACCCTGACCTTCTCCCTTTCGTCGCCACACCCACTTCAGTCCTCCCCATCCTCGTCGCCGGTGCTGATCTCATGGCCCCAGGCGGTCAGTGCTCGCTACCGTCTCTAGCTCATCCTGCTCACACTTCCCAGTCATCCACCATTCGCCCAAAATCCCACAGGACCAGCTCGTCTCCGTGCGCCAGTTCAATCCCAATGACGACAATCCAGTCCTCTCCCCTCCCCTTGCCGTTGGTCGCATGGCCGTGCCCAGTGACCAACTCTCGGAGGATGCCAAGGGCAAGGCCGTCCTCTTGTTTCATACGTGGAAAGATCACTTGTGGGAGATGGGATCAAAAGGCGACATTCCCGAGCCTCAAGTACAGCCGCCAACTGACGACCTAGAGCCATGTACTGACGACCCAGAACCGTCTACTAACGCAGAACCACCTACTTACGACCCACAACAAGTTACTGACATCTTGCTTCAATCTCTTCTCCAAGCCATCTCTACTCTCACTCCCTCCTCGTTCCCAATCACTTCCACCCACTTCTACACCAACTACATCCTTCCTTGCAGACCCGCGCTTGCCAACCCCCACGACATCACCATCAAATCCTCCACCCACAAGACACTCACCTCCTTTCTCAAGTCGGCCGAAAAGGCTTCGCTGCTGACGCTTAAGACGCCCCCGAAACACGCGCAGCAGCCTGATGTGTTGGTGATGAGTGTGAATGCAGCGCATCCGAATGTCGTCGGCCATGCCGTATACAAAACGGTCAGGGATGCAGAGAAGAGGGTGGTCAGGAACGAGACGCAACGGGATAGGTCGGTTGAGGTTGAGGTTCGGGTGTTGTGGAAGCCGCATTTGGATAGCGTGCCCTTGTTCAAGGCTATGGCATCTCGCAGTACAGAAAAGCTTTACACGATGCAAGAGATCAAAACGCTTCTCAATTCGTATATTGCCTCCCATAATCTTGTCAATCCAAACGTGCAGGCGTACATCAATCTAGATTCTCTTTTGGGCGAGTGTATCCAGCACAGGTCAAAGAAGGATGCGGCGCCGGCCCCTGACGACTCGGGTTTATTATTGACCGAGGGGTACATGAAAAGGGAGGAGCTGCTGAAAAAAATCGTCGACAAGATGCAGGACTGGTACGAAATTTCGAGGGAGGGCCAAGTGACACAAAAGCACGCATCGTGCCTGTTGTCTTCTGTCGTTAATAACTGACACTCGTTCTCAGGAAAGGCACGCTGAAACCGATTCAGGTCGTCGTCAAGGTCCGTCAAGGAAGAAAAGCCAACACGTTTATAACGGGATTCGAGCCGTTCCTAACCGTCGATGCGGAGACGATCGCTGACGATTTAAGGAGGGCATGTGCAAGCGCCACCTCAGGTGTCTCTTTTTTATTTTAACCCAAAAAAAGGTGTGAATCTGGCTTATTGTTGGTCCAGTTTCTTCCCTCCCAGGAAAACGAGGCGGGACCGAAGTTATGGTGCAGGGAAAGCATGCCAAAGTGGTGGTCGAATATCTCACCAGTAGTGGTGCTCCCAAGCCTTGGATCCAATTGCAAGATTAGCCAGACACATGTAACATTAGTCACGATTATCTTGTCACGCTTCCCCTTGTCTTTTTTCTGCCATGCCTCGAGCGACGTCTGAAAAGTTTACTCGTGCCCACCAGCCAGCGCCCAAGAAGAGCCGTTCTAAAACAGGTGGAGATGTCACTGCCCCGATATTCAATACGGCCCGGTTTGGCCAGCATATCTTGAAAAACACGCAAACTATACAGAGGTCGGTATCGGTGGCTGATTTGATAGATTGATTAATAGTAATCGTTATCGCACGTCAAGGATCGTAGAGGCCGTACGTGCAGCCCGCGCCCCCCCCCCCCCACCCTGTTGCCCGTTGCTAAGTGAGGGTAAGGCAAACCTGAAGCCGACGGATAAAGTCCTCGAAGTCGGTCCTGGGACGGGTAACCTGACAATTAAAATCCTCGAAAAAGCCAAACACGTCACAGCTGTCGAGATGGACCCTCGGATGGCTGCAGAAGTGATTAAACGGGTGCAGGGAACGTACGTCCCCCACCTGCGTCTTTTTTTATAAATAATATTATTCACAACTTGTTGTTGTCTGTCAGCCCTGAACAGCGCAAGCTGGAAATCGTCATAGGCGACTTTGTGAAAGCCGAGCTTCCCTATTTCCAAGTGTGCATCTCTAACACGCCTTATCAAATCTCATCTCCGCTCGTTTTCCGGCTGCTTTCTCACCGGCCGCTATTCCGCCTCGCGATTCTCATGTTTCAGAGGGAGTTTGCAATGCGCTTGGTGGCGAGGCCAGGGACGGGCCTCTGGTCGCGGTTATCCGCGAACGTTCAGGTGGGTAAGCACACAGCCACGTGCGCACATCTGTGTGTGTGTCTTTTTTTCTTTTTCACCTCGGTTCGCTTGCGTGGGCGTGTGAATGGGCTAGCTAATGACCGCTTCCGGTTTTTTTGACCAGCTCTACGCCAAAGTCGACCATGTGATGCACGTCTCGAAAACTGACTTTCGCCCGCCACCCCAGGTCGAGTCGTCCGTGATCCGATTGGTCCCGATCGACCCTCCGCCGCCAGTCAGGTTTGAAGAGTTTGATGGGCTCAACAGAATCATCTTTTCCCGCCCGAATAAGACGGTCAGAGGGAATTTCCAGGCAAAGGGGGTGATGAAGATGCTGGAGCAGAATTGGAAAACGTGGTTGGCCGCGCAGGAAAAGGTATGTTAGAAATTTACAGTTTTCGGGGGGAGCGATGCAGGGTAGCTGATAGGGTCGAATGACTGATAGATGACGGAAGAGGAGGTTTCGATGCGCGAGCGAGTCGACCGGGTATTGGAGCAAGCCGGACATACGGAAAGTCGCGCGGCGAAAATGGACATTGACGACCTTCTCAAGTGGGTTTATATCTATATATATGTAATATATGGCGCGCTGAGAGATGGTTACAGACTACTCCTCGCGTTTCATCAAGTCGGTATTCATTTCTCATGAAGATTGGGAACACCGGGACGGAGGCCGGGAGGGTGGGAGTCACCGCGCCCTCCCAATACTTCAATGCTTATCGATATCAGGTGCGACGCGCGAAGCGTGCACGAGCCCTGGTCCCTGGCTCCCGCCCCTCCAACGTTTCATGTTGGCAAGAGAGTGCGGTTCGGATCAAATCATATGGGTAGATACATGTAGACGTATGTACAACAATTATGCCGTGATATTAAGAGAGCGCGAAAAATACTCGTCCAGCCATCGGAACAAGGCATCCTTGTCATTCCTTGACAGGTTGGTCCAGTCGATCGGGGCTTTGTTGAAACCCGTGGTACTCTGCTCCGGCTGTGGTCGGGGACGTGAATACGTCGGTGCCGACAGAGTCCGAGCGACGGGCGCCGGTGGCGGTGATTCAGTGGAGAGCGTTTGGATCGGACGGGTGGATCTGGTGATGAAAGGAGGAGGAGCAGGAGCAGGAGCAGGAGCAGGAGCAGGAGCAGGAGACACTCCACGCGGTGGGAGGGGAGGTGCGATCGCGGATAACGACCGTGCGGGTAACTTCGGGGGAGCCAACGCGGGACGTCCAGGAAGGCGGGGAGGCGGAGATGCCGCCGCCGTCGCTGCCGATGATGACGACGACGACGAGGACATCGCTGATGCGGTCCTCGCTCCTCCCGTTCTACTCGGAGGAGGCAAGAGCGCCGGTTTCTCCGGTTTCGTGTTGGCCCTTGTCCGCGGCGGAGGCAAGGGTGTTGGCAGCTGGCCACTGTAAGGGTCCCAGTTTGTCTTTTTCATCGGAACGCTTTTGTACGGGAATTTCATCGTTATTTTGCTGGGGATAGGAGATCGCTCTCGCTCTCTCTCACCTCGAATTTTTGTCCCTGACATTCTGCGCCTTCTCAATGCCGGAATCCTTGACCTTGACGGCTCTTGCCTTGATATCTGAGACTATGACGAGTTCAAGAAATCCAGTTCGGTCGTAGTACAAGACGTCTTACATGAGGGCATGGTGAGAACTTGGATCGGAAACTTTATAATAACACATTAGAGGTACTAAGCTACATACAGGAAACGAGCAGTAATAAATTACTTTCTGCTTTGCCAGAGCCGAACCTTAAAGGTCCCTTTACCAACCTCCCTCCAAAGTATTAAGCGTGGATACTGGATAAAATGCAAAAAGAAATACGAAAACAGCGAAAGCAGGGTTGACGGCAGTGAGGTTTGGCGCATCGGCGAATTTAGTTTAGGGTCCTGAGCCAGTCAATCACCGCGCACGTTGACATTCGGGAAACGAAATTTGGAACAGATTTTGGATCTTTCTCTCCTCTGTGATGACCTGAATGACGCGTCCAAGTTAGCGCTCTTTCGATGCGCACGCACACACACAAACGCAAGCGCTCACCTCTGGGCAACCACAGTTGGCCGCCGTCTTGTGTTTGTGTGAGAGGCTCGTCCTGCAACAGGAAGAGCCACAGTCCTTGGATTCGCCGGTGTAATATCGGCCATGGAAGTGCTATATACGAGGAATAATTTAAAATCAAAAAGGGCGAGATGAGTTGCAATACATACCCCGCAGCCTCTGTAGTAGTCGCCGATGCTAACAAGGGCGTCAACGAGAGAGACGAGGTAGAATGGCAAGAGAGAGACGTACATCTCGTGGTGGCACATGATACGACGGAGGTGAGGTGGTTGAGACATGGAAGCGTTGGAAGCGAAGTACTTATAGGCAGAACGGGGGCTCGGACATAATAGCCTTTGATGTCCCAGGCCAGCCCTTTGTCGCCAAACGACTGATTCGGCGTCAGAGGCGACGAAAATGGGTTTGAAAAGGATATGATGGGTCAACAGCCGCCTGTCCCACAGTCGCTTAGCCTTAAGCCACCCTGCCCCTCCTCAATGGTCTCATGTTTCATCAGGCACCGGGTCGCCCGCCTCTTACGTTCGTCGTCGTAAACACCGTCGCCTCGAACATGTGTTATTAACACAAAAGGCTGTGTGAGCAACAAAAAGCAACGGTCATCATATTAGCACATTAATGGCCCTGCTCCTTGTTCCTTCTCAATTTGAACCTTTCAAAGACTCCCGTGTTCGTCACCCCACCATCACGCTTCATCTTGATCCTGCGCCCAATGAATAAGCTGCACATGGCAAGTCCCGCCAAAATCATTGCCGCGAAATTAACCCATACACCTGGCGTGATTAAAATGTATCACTCGACTCATTCCAGTACCTTTCTCGGAATGACGTACCGGGTCCTGTTAGGGTTCGTAGACCGTTGGCGTGAGCTTTCATTCGGTACTTGAGGTATCCAAACAGCGCGATATCAACCAAGAAGCCAATGAAGCAGAGCAACATCGATATGAGAGACAGCCCGGCTGCGATGAGCAGCGCTAATTCATTGGGGAAGAAAGAGACGAGCAACGCCGCCAAGGTGACCACGACACCTGTCAAATTAAAGAGTCATTTCTTGAAATACAACTCATTAACTCATTGCCGCTGACTTACTAACGGGGTGCACAGCAAGGCCACGCGTCCAGGCCGAGTGAATGGAGATATTGGCGTGATTTCCAACCTCGATGATCTGAACCGAGTACGCATAACCTGCGAGTCATTATTCAGCCTTCGCAACAGATCGATCTTATCTTAGATACGTGCCGATATTGGAACAGACACGGTCGCCGTTCAATAAATAGTGACAGTATGCCCTTATCTTTGATTGACTCGACGTCTTAAAACACGAGTCCTATGAGCTCACCATATACCCAACTGCCATATGCGGTTATTAAGTGTGAGACGCGGTAGAGCTGTGAACGTACTCGTAACTGATCGCTGGGATTATTATCAACGACAACTTGAAGTTCACCAAAATGGGTCCGTGCGATATCCACTGTCCGGAGGTACGGCAAGGACACCGATGTGACCAGTGTCAAGATAAAAGCGCAAAAAAGGGAGAAAACACCTGGAAAGTGAAACGCCCGCATGTTTCGTGGCCGCAACAGACACGGCAGGGCGAAGTGGCGTTATATAGGCCGCCCGAGTTAAAGCCGGCAAGGCTTTGGTCCCACGAGTGATCTGCAACGTGTTCAGGGTGTTTATGATTGATAGCTATAATGTATGTACAGCATGGAATCATGGACCGCGTCTTCCGGAACGTGTTTTGTCGTAGGTATGAAAGAAGCTTTGGGGGCACCACGGCGATCAATCATTAGTGGTAAAAAAAAACCAGCTAGTCCTGTTTATGAACAAAGAAAAGCCGCGCTAAGCTTGAGGGTAAGAAGTTGCACCTGCAGTGATGCACATGCGATCGACTCATTTGCAAATTACCCTCAAACGGCATAGTGGTCAAACAAGTACAAGCAACGATGAGCCTTCGCCCACCAAGAAAAGGCGAAAACTATGAGCTCAGCGTCGATCTAAACAGTGAATACAGAGAAAAGCGGAAAGATGCGATAAAACGTGTTATTGCCTCTATGACCGTCGGGAAAGGTGCCTGTGCCGTACCTTCTCTCTCTCCCTGCGCGCGCTGAATCGCGTTGCCAGATGTCAGTGGCCTCTTTCCCGACGTGCTCAAGAACATGCAGACAGATGATCTGGAGCAGAAGAAGCTCGTCTATCTCTATCTCATGAATTATGCAAAGACACAGCCAGAACTCGTCATACTGGCTGTCAATACTTTCGTCAAGGATACCGATGATCCAAACCCCCTCGTACGCGCCTTAGCTATCCGCACTATGGGTTGTCTACGGGCAGAGAAGATCATCGATTATCTTTGCGACCCCTTGCAGAAATGCCTCAAGGACGAGAACCCATACGTCCGGAAGACGGCCGCGTTATGTGTCGCCAAGTTGTACGATTTGAAACCAGAGTTGGTGTTGGAGAATGGGTTCTTGAATCAACTGAACGAGATGATAGCGGATAGCAATCCGATGGTATGCCCATGGGTTTATCAGCGACTGGAGTATCCGAACGATTTGACAGGTCGTTGCCAATACCGTCGCCGCCCTCACTGATATCCACATCTCAGCCACGTCCCAACAACCCTCCATCTCACCGTCAGATCCGGGTTACTTTGTTATCACATCTACCATCCTCAACAAGCTTTTGATTGCATTGAATGAATGTTCAGAGTGGGGAAGAGTAGCCATTCTGAATGCGCTAGCACGATTCGAGACCGAGGACGAGAAGGAGAGCGAACACATATGCGAGCGTGTCATGCCTCAATTTCAGCACGTCAATGGGAGCGTTGTACTAGCAGCAGTCAAGGTAAACGTTTTAAATAAAAAAATTGTCGAGCTCATTGTTGACGCATTTTAGGTCATCATGATTCATATGAGGCACGTCGGTCGAGATGATCTTATCAAACAGCTGATTCGCAAAATGGCTCCTCCACTTGTCACGCTACTATCTGCTCCGCCAGAGGTGCAGTGGGTCGTTCTTCGGAACATTAATCTACTGCTGCAAAAACAATCGGAACTGCTCGTCAATGAAATGCGAGTATTCTTTTGCAAGTACAATGACCCACTGTATGTTAAGGTTGAGAAGGTGGATATCATGGTCAGACTCGCGACAGAAAACAATGTTGATGCGTTGTTGAGCGAGCTAAAGGAGTACGTCACTATACTAAAAAAGGAACTCTACTTAGTTGTGTCTAGGTATTCTTCCGAGGTGGACGTTGACTTTGTCAGGAAAAGTATAAGAGCAATCGGTCAGACTGCCGTGAAGATTGACGCTGCAGCTGAGAGATGCGTCAGCGTACTTTTAGATCTCATTGCGACCCGCGTCAGCTATGTCGTGCAGGAGGCCGTTGTGGTCATGAAAGTGAGTTCCATTGGGGAGGAAGTGCTGCGTATGCTAATATGTAAACTACAGGATATCTTCCGCAGATACCCGTCTACTTATGAAGGGGTCATCCCTACACTCTGTGCTAATCTTGACGAATTGGATGAACCAGAAGCAAAGGCATCGCTTATATGGATCATTGGAGAATACGCGAGCAAGATCGATAATGCCGACGAGTTGTTGGCCATATTCGTCGACACCTTCACAGAAGAATCATATCAGGTCAATATACTGTATGAATATTTGCTTATAGCATGCCCTGATATGCAGATAGGTTCAACTACAGACTTTGACGGCTGTGGTTAAATTGTTTTTGGTCAAACCCGATTCATCGCAAAGTATCGTACAGCGTGTTCTCAATACAGCTACGAAAGATTGCGATTCGCCTGATGTTCGGGACCGGGCGTACATCTACTGGCGATTACTATCAACTGACCCCGGAGCAGCGAAGGTATGCTATAGTTTATCGTAGATCTGCTTCGAGGCAAGCTGTTATTGCTAGGCTGTCGTGCTGGCACACCGACCGCCTATTTCGATCAGTCGAACCACTGTGTCGCCAGCGTTGCTCGAAGAGCTGCTAGGGGAAATATCGAGTCTGGCAAGTGTTTATCACAAACCTCCGGAGACATTCATTGGCCATGGGCGCATTGGTGCGGATACAGTACAAAAGAAAGGAACAGAGTACTGTGTTCCCTTGAGCTATACAGGAGTTGTGCATCTAACCTGCTTCACACAGTTTCGACGAGCGCCTTGCAACGCAAAGGGCACTACAGACGGTTGCTGCCGGTCAACAAGCCGAGAACTTGCTGTTAGTCACCTGCGTCCTATTCCGTTTACAACTTGGTGACTGATTCTCAGTGACCTTGACGATACCCCTTCGGCGGATGGCCAGCCATCGGGGTTGGCTGCTACTGAAATTCTGGCAAAAACGCCTGCTGCTGCCAATCTCATTGCAGGGACGTCGAGTAACCCGCTTGACGATCTTGTCTCCATATTTGGTGGAGATTCTCTGGCAACGCCGGCTACTAGCAATCCTCTGGGAGGCTTCGGCTTTGGCAGTGCATCGTATGGCATGAACATGGCATCCCTAGCTACACCCGCTCCTACACCCGTGACAGCGACAGCCCCTCCACAAACATCCGGACAAGAAGATCTCCTCGGTTTATTCTAGACTGTAATTTATTTCGCTTTCTTTGAAAATGTTAAGTGTGCGTCGACCGGTTGTGATTAGAGCTCTCACGATGACGTCATACCGGAAGTCTTCATCCGGATCACTTGAGAGTTTGTGAGTGCCTTGTATTGTACCTATCGCTATTGTGCTCCTGTTGATGTCAAACAGGACAGCTGTTACTATAGCGATCTTATTTAGCATGCAACATTATATTATGCATATATTGCCTCGTGGCCGAGATCCCCTTCAGATCATACAAAAAAGACGTCATCACGTCGACTCTTTTTGTAGTCAATCTTGTTTGGAGGCCGCCAAGTACTTCCTGATACATGCACTCATTATTCCTCTTCGCAGCTCATTGTGTCTTGTCTAACTCCGTTGCCGCCCAACAAATATGGGATATAGTACGTCACGCGTTCTGAAGCATATTAAGTTGTTACATTCCATTGACATCTCATGATTAGTGGCAGACGACATGGGATCGTTCCAGTTTGTTCAACCGCCTCTCGCTTTCAGAGCCTGTCAGTTTCACTGCTTCAAGTGGTATGAACACCAGTCGCAGTCGCGTCAACATCAACTTGGACGACTCGACTGTGTACCAGACCGTACTGGGCTTTGGAGGGTCGTTAAGTGAGTACACTCTTACGGTAGTGGCGCATATAGTCACTCAGGAGGTGGCGCGATAGCCGACTCTTCGGCATACATCTTGGATAAGCTGAAGGTTGGGTCTCCGTTATTGTCGTGGTCAACGCTTACGGAGTGATTACTATCTCGAAAAGACGTCTCATCCGGACAATTATTGGGCGTTGCTTACATACTTGTTTGATCCAACCGAAGGGGCAAATGCCGCCGGGTTAAGCTACGTGAGAGTACCTTTGGGCGCATCTGACTTTTCGCCGAAAGGTAGGTTTGATCCGATCTTTAGGATGACCATTTGAATAACATTCTGCCACCAAGAATATAGTTTCGACGATACGGATGGTGACAAGGAGATGATCAGTTTTGAAATGTATAATCCACCGCACTGTCTTTTTTCGGTTTTGCAAGACATGCTATCGGTAAACAACGGTTGGTGCATGCATTGATTATGTGTCCATCCGTTCATTGACAAAATTACAGCTCTACACATTCATGTTCTGCCTTGGTCTCCCGTATGTGATTCAACAGAGGTGCCAATAGTTCTACTGACCTAGAGTAGCCTGGATGGATGAAGGACAGCGGAAGCATGAAGGGTGGCTCACTGAATGCTGATCTGGTCAACGAATGTGAGGATTCAAGGTGACACATGATCTGCGCTCATGGTGTATCCCAATAGATGCTAGATACCTCTTTAAGTGCCTACAAGTTTTTATTTCACTTGGCGTTAGGCCCTACGCGATTTCGGTACAAAATGAGCCTCAGTACAGCAATCCAACATATCCGACGACAAGGTTCACGCCTACCCTGGAAGGACAAGTCGCCCGCGCATTGCGATATCTGATGAAGACGAATGGCCTAGCTGATATTAAGTTGATAGGTATGGAACGAAAGTATATCCAAGTCGATTATAATCCTGTGTGTAGGTTATGAGCACAATTGGGATACTGCGGGCGGTTATCCCGTTCAATTGATGCAAGACGCAGGGGATGCATTTGATGGAATCGCGTTTCATTGTTATAGAGTATGTCCCACACGTTCCATCCAATGCCGTGTTTGAATTAGGCAGGGGAACGTGGCGCAGCAGGACATTTTCATTCAGCAGTTTCCAGATAAGGTCAGCTATTAACCCGACTCAAGCGGACTCTTACTGAGCTCCACATAGGAAATCTACTTCACAGGCAAGTATCCATATCTTGGTGTCTACAAGCCTATGAACATTTACAGAATGTTCTGGTACGTTCGGAAGCGATTGGTGGAAAGACATAAAGGCATGTAAATCAGATCGCCTCGTTAAGCTTGCCTAACTGCGCAATACAGTGGTACATGGACCAGATGTGAGAACAGTTGATGCGCAGTGTCATACACAGTTTAATTGAGGCACCATTCTTTAGATTCATTGGTAATGCGCCATGGTCGCCGTCTTGAAACGATGCCTTAATTTTGATAGGCTCACTGGAACACAACTCTAGATCAGGTCTCATGTGGAACATTGCCCTTGATAGATATGGAGAACCCAAACTACCTGGTTCTAATAGTTGTGGCGGTCCTGGATGCAGGGGTATCGTTCAAATTGACGACGATGGATCATACGCTGTCAATCAGGAATGTAAGATTTCAACAACTGCATGTTCACGAGCAACGAGCGAATCCAGCTAGTCTATGCCATGGCTCACGCATCCAAGGCAATCATTCCTAGGGATCAGAATGGACCTTTCGGTCAACGTATGAAGGTGAATTTGGACGGCGATCTGAATTGGGCATTGCGTGTTGGCGCGTACGTTACTAGGCGGATAGATCCATCCGACTGGCTTCGCTATTCCCTGGTTGTTCTAAATTGTCGGTGGCAATTGTTGGATGGTGATCAAGAGCTGATTCGTCTTAGGGTGCGACAGCGACGGGGGCTGGAACCCACAACCCGTTCAAGCCACCATAAATTTCCAGGGCAAACAGGTCAAGATTTGCAATAAATTGAACGACTTGATTGTTGACGAATTCTATGTGTCATAGGCTACTTACACTTTCCCAGTAGGAGTATCGACCCTGTCGTGGTATGGTAAGGCCCGTCGTTAAACCATGACATCCGTTCCATTGATTCGATATCGTAGCCCCACCAATTCAAAGCAAAAAACCGGAAAATGAGACAGCAGACCCGTGGTCTAGTCTATACATTCATCTCGCAGAGCGGCAGTCCATTTACAGCTAAATCGCAGACTATGATAGTCGTTTACCACTTTTTTCAGGAAGCATTAGGCGTTGATGTCAACCATCATAGATGTAATGATAACAGAAGCTGATGATTCGGTAAACAGCATTCCCTTTCAAATATGGGCCCTACACAGTAGAAGATACCTTGAGTGTTTGAACGCATTCGATGGCTGTAACACAGGGGGAGGAATGACCTGCCGACGTGGGGGCCAAGGACACAAAGGTCCCTTTGTACACCTCAGAAACTCGTCTTTCAGCGAGCCTGTTCCAGGATATAGCGCCGTCAGCCGGAAGAACACGTTGAGCAACAGTTAAGCATTTTGGTGTTTTCTGACAAGCATTCCATTTGAAATGATACTATTTCATGACCGGAATTGTTGCAGCAGCTGCATAATGTCAAATAATGTTCCGAGATAGCAAAGCATCTCTGTGTTCGAGGGCGATCGAGGCGGACTTGTATTCGCTTAGTCTTTCTATTGGAATCGCAAATCGAACGGTCGAAGCGATCGTTAAAAGTGGCGAGATTGCGAAGAGGTGTAGCATGAACGGCTGAGGGCGGTAAAGAAATGTCTCAAACATTATAGTCATATACAATGCTATGAAACGGCAAGAAGAGCACACCGTAGGACCAGAGTCAATTTGTGACAGCGTGACGCGGACATTCCTCTGCGGAATTCGACGGAAGTTCAAGCAATAGAGGACGTCATCTAACGGTAATATATTGTGCTCGTAGAGCCGTATTGCTGCTAACTTGATGTCCCAGGACAGTTTGTAACTCACGATTTGGGTTTTTAGTAAAACCAAGGTTTGCATTTTCTCTTGCCAAACCAATGTCAGTAAGCAGTCACTATGTTACGCTGACACAGCCTAAAGCCATTTCATGTTCCTGCATTGCATTGAAACTGCTGGCACCTGCATTCCTGCTCTCCTTATCCTGTTCTTGTTTGCTCCGCCGAATTGGACATTTTAAAGGTGTGTGATCATGCATGATCACACACGATCACACACACCCCGGATTAGATACTTACAGTGATTTTCGGTTGGTTTGGTCCTGTTTGGTCGTAACCTACACGCGTGTAGCTGAACTATTGCACATTGAATGGTCAATCTTTTCTAACGGATGGACTGGGACTTCGCCAATGGTATATCTCTGAGTCGTTCGATGCCATAGATTCCAATCGTGACCGACCACCCCAGAGCTTGATGTCGACAAAGAAGTGGACGGCAACACCAATGACAATCATAATAACGACAGCGGAAACGATCAAATTGACGTTGGAAAGAATGCTGGCGAAGATATAGAAGAAAGTAGTCTGCTCGTGAGTTTAGATTGCACGGATTTCGACTGGAAGGTAACTAATAAATATCCAGAAAGATTTTGATGCAGTACTACAAGACGATATTTTCGCCATAGATGTTGACGTTTCTTTTGTATCCAACTCGTCTGTGCCTGAAATCGAACTTCGGCGCATACTACTTAGATGGCGACAAGGGGAATATCAGCAGATGCCATCGTCTCTATTTCTAGCATACTTTCTTCAGAAGAAATATGATCTTTCAGCAAGGAAGCCAGTTCTAGCTGGTAAAGATGCACACAGGGTTTGCTTTGTCAATACCGTTGCAGGAGATCTAGGTTACGTCGTTTTTCTAGCGGATTATGAACGTCTTGTTATTAGGCAAAATCATCATCGTAAAACGTCTTTTGTTCGAATTCATAGATGTATCTCATCCCCAATTTAGTTCAGGGAATCGTATCCAAGACTACTATACACATAAGCCGCATCGTTGACGTGAACGGGAAACCAATCTCTAGGGATACTATTCTGAAACCCCAGCTGGACAGTGTAATTGAGCCAAAATATCTGGAGCCCGATGATGAGTGGACCATTGAGGGTATCCACATCTGGGCAAGTGTCCGCGGACTGGCAGCTATCGAAAATTTAATCTCTTTTTAGCTGGATTCAATCGTCTCCCGACATTGTCAGTGAACATTGCGCTGTTGAGAATACACACTCATAGTTCGCAGGGTTTCGTGGTACAGTGCTTCTACTTATCCACGCGGACGACGTAGAAGATATCTTGATAGCCGCGATGGAAACGCAAGATGCATTTCTTGAATTGCGGTCCTGCTCCGCAACGAGTTACCCTACAGCGAAGACAAAAAAGCTTGTGCGACACATCCTTAAGCTTCTAGCAAGTGACATTGGTATGGATCGATCAGCGTTCAGAAGTATGGCCGAGCTTGCTTTAGACCGGCACGACCTCGATTTGTGGAATCAACTCGTTGCATTGTCAAATTATGACAGCAGTCTATTGCATCTTCCTCTTCTGAAGAGGTCTTGTCAAGTATTTGGTTTCAACGTTGCGCGCCCAAGGTTGGTGTTGCAGCCCCACAAAGTAGTATTAACCTACATAACACTTCCAGCCTTGAACGCATGCTATCTTCCTCGACATTGGACGAAACGGTCGCTTTTATAAGCGATATACCATCGTATTTGTCTCAGTTTGAGGATACGGCTGAACTGGATGCGTGGTACAAGGCACAAGTAGCTAGCCGACTTAAAGTCGACCGATATTGGGATGAAGATTATATTTCGCACCTGATGACGATCGCCCGCACGTTCGGAATACGATGTTTGTTCGCCGTGTACGAGGTGTCGCAACATCTTTCTATCATAGGCTGATATTCTGCACATCAGACCTCTGCACATGCAAGATTATGATTGGGAATACGTGTTAGACTTTGCTGAAACTCTCCAAAATGATCGACAAAGCATTCTATCTTTACGGGTTAATCGAGTGACTTCCGATGACGTCATCGGAGGTCTGCATGAGGACGTCGACCCATGTGCATCGCCGCAGCAGGTCATGGACCGCCTAGTACATCGGTTGGTTTATTGTGTTTTCAACCAGGTGACGCAAAGTCTACAATGGCTGGATGAGTATGATAGTGGTTGTTCGTGCTACACGTGCCTCGAAAAAATTCAAATAACCCTGACGTGCATCAGACTTTTCATGATGTCTGGGCAAAGTTGTCAAGGCATGCTTCAGGACATTTTGGATCTGCCACTCAAAGATGAAACTTTGAAACTTCGAGAGGTCTATATACCCCTGGTCCGCCGTCTGTGTCCGCTTCTAAAGGAATTCAAACACACTGTATACTCGTCCACTTTCGGTCCCTTTATTTGTCATGTCATTGAACTATACTCCCGGCTCTTGCTCGGTTCAAGGACCTATAACCCTCAATTCGAGACGCTTCTACGTGTCATCGAAGAGAAATTTACTTGCGACTGTCGCGAATGCGCCGATCTCAACGGATTTATGAAGCAACTCTACGTCCCCGAGAGAACCTTCCTTGTTTCTCGCTCGGGAATGCGTCACTTCGCAAGACAACTAATGTGCGCGCCTAGATTGGCCAGGTATAGAAGATTGCAAAATGGACGCTGCATCAAGGTCATCAAGTCGGATACATTCTCAGAGCATCGGTGGGACGTGAGGGTTGGGCATTTCAGAGATTTTTTGCGCTCGATAGGTGACGAGGACGCCATCGAGAAGTTAATGGGCGATAGATATGTCGATTTGAAGAAATCGGTAGAATCATAGAACACAACTTTTATGCGTTTATATGTATGTGGCACACCTCGCACAAGAAAGTTCGACATCCTCTTCCTACATCCTCTTCCTACGACCCCACCAGTCTGTCGATTCTGGCGAATCGGCTACTTTATTCCATCCGCAATCATCTCCGTTGACAGCCAAAAGTAGCTTCGCAGTCTGCCGAGCCCAAAGTTTGGCATTATTTGTATCTTTTATAGCACAATAAGCTTTGGTGAGTCGTGGATAGTGAAGCTTCCAGATATCCTGTTCAACAAGATCTTCTGCATTCATGATGTCAACGAACTTGATGGATTTTGCAATCACATAATCATCCGGGAGAGACAAGTCCTCGATCCAGGCCTTTAGCGTCGAATCATCATGTGCATGGTCTCTCTCGGCCGCTATACGGAGTGAATTTCGACGAACATCGCTACAAGGAGAGGGAAGGACACAAGCTGGGCAATTGCACGTGAAAGAATATTTGGAATATAGGTCTTGACGCCGAGACGCGCGCGCCTGAAGCAATGGTATGTACGATATGAAAATCTGTTCGCCCTTTTTAATGGGGCGCAAAGCTCTGAGTTCGTACACCAAGTCCTTGAGAATCCATCGATAGGCCGCGTTTGGAACGCAGCTGTTGCGCATGTTGAGAGGTACAGTCGATAATGTGGGAATTACTGACCTGTGATTGACCCGCGAAAGATCACGACAAATACCACCATATGCACCGTTGTAGCTGCCTGGTAGGCATAAGGCATCAAGAATATTGGTATGTATGATACCCATTGTCAGAGTCTCGTTGGGTTTGCAGTTCGCCAAATTGTGAAAGTCCTCTCTGTCTTGACGTGTCATCTCCAATAACGAATTTTCAATCATTTCTTCCGCAGGGACGATGCGTGCACTAACGACCAATTGTGGGACCAAGAACATTGGTCTCTCGCGAAGAATGAGGTCACCTACGTCCATATCTGTCAAAGCAAACATGCCCTTGCCGGCTTTTGGAGTATCGCAAATGCGATACTGCAGCCGTAGAGAAGAGTGGTATACGCCAGAAAAGCCTGGCAGAGCAGAAATTGCATCCCTTGCATCAGGGTAGAGAAGACAAATGGTATAAGGCTCGGCATATTTCTCTGAATCAAACGGTAATTGAGACGTATTCATATTGAAGATTCCGTCCGAGAGGCGTCCGATTCTTGGGATGTTATTGATCATGAGAGGGACCGAAGGAATATTGACGGTGGTTAGTGGATGGTCATCAGGTGGGGTCGTGTGGAGATATCTAAAGTCAATGAGGTCCCTGGCGAGGACAGCGTTTGAGTTGGACCTCATGTGGGTGGAAGCGTCGATCGTACGATGGAAGGGATCCGCTCGGGTTTGACGCTCAGGAGCCGGTGCCTGGATGGGCCGCGCGCTTCTTTATGACGACGTTGACTGCCACAGCGGCAGACGTCGTCCAAACACTAAACTCCGTCTTTTGGGGATTTGCAAATGGCAAGTATTCCTTTCTGTCATTTCGCCTCTTTTAAGCCTCCCCAAATCTCCGATGCCTTTTATCCCTCTTCGCTTTAACATCCACCCCCTCTTCTTCTCCCGGTCCATGCTTTCCTCTTTCTCCCTGCTCTTTCTTTCCGCCTTGCTCCTCGCTCTCTTTTTTGCCTTCCGGTTTCATTCCTCTTCGCTTTTAAAATTCCCGCCTGGTCCAAGACCGCTTCCGCTCATCGGAAATGTCCTCGACGTTCCCGTAGAACGCCCAGAAGAGCGTTTTATGGAATGGGGTTTCCATTATGGTTTGTTCCTCAAACTCCATATTTGTTGCTCTGAAAAATGAGACAGGCGACATGGTTTACATCCGCCTATTTCAACAGCCAGTCATTATCCTCAATAGCTTGCGAGTCGCTCGCGATATTCTAGAACAGCGAGGCGCCATCTATTCAGACCGCCCTCGTTTCGTCTTATTTTCAGAGCTGTGCGTCTAACCAGTCAAGCCCTTTTTGACATCATCCTCTGATCCGCTTACGACAGCATGGGCTGGGCAAGTGCGTCAACCCATGTGAGATAGTGAGTGCTTATTTGACTGGCTTGCGATCGCAAATTTCCATTCGGCCAGTGGCCCACGGTTCCGGAAGCACCGCCGGTTCGTGAATTTGACGTTTAATCAACGAGCTACTACGCGCCTGCAACCCTTGCAAGTAAAAGAAACCTTCACTCTTTTAGATGGCTTTATGCAAGAACCGGAGTTGTTTGTCCAGCATTTTAGAAGGCAAGTAAGCAATCGGACGTTGGGCGCCATCCCTGACCTGTCGAAAGGTTTGCGGCTGCTACAATTCTTAAAATAACGTACGGCCGAGAGATCGCGTCCGTAGATGATCGATTTGTCCTTTTGGGTATGATAATTTAATTGTCGTTATGCACCCTTTTCGACGTTGATACCGTCTGTCAGCGGAACGGGCGGGAACATTGACAGTAGAGTCAGGTTCTCCGGCAGCCACGTTGGTCGACTATTTTCCAATTATCAGGTAACTTAATCTCCCGTCAACGCTTATTATCCAGAAGACAGCTTATCGTACGTAAAGGCACATTCCGACGTGGGCGCCTTTCGCCGATTTCAAACGCAAAGCGCTCGAGGCGAGGAAAGCGGTGGAACGAATGATGGATATACCATTCGAAATAGTCAAGGAAGACTTGGTGAGGGTGGGCTTATCGATAGTCCCGGAAACCGCTGATATCGGATGTAGAGAATAGGGCGTGCATTGCCATCTTATACGTCTACGCTTTTAGAAGCTCACCGCAACCCGGATGGTAAGGTTAACCCAGAAGACGAGGACGACATCAAGGGGTCAGCTGGCACTCTTTACGCTGGTAAGTCAATCGAGCTTTTCAGCGTGGTCGGCTGATTATCTTCTAGCTGCAGCGGAAACGGTAATTCGTACAGATATCATTTCGCACACTTGCTAAACAACGGTCGTCTAGACGGTTGCCGTGCTGGAGACATTCATGCTTGCCATGACGAGACATCCAGAGATCCTTGTCAAAGCTCAAAAAGAAATGGATCGAGTTGTGGGGACTGAACGGCTCCCCGATCTTGAAGATAGAGCGTCATTAACTTTCCTTGAGTGCATTTTTAACGAGGTTTTGCGGTAAGATCGAGCCACAGCATGACGGCAGTAGCTTAATCAAGCATAGATGGAACCCTCCTGTGCCGTTGGGCCTTCCTCATCGGCTAATGAAAGATGATGTTTATGGAGACTATCTCATTCCGAAAGGAAGCAATGTATTGGCGAATATTCAGTATGTGCGAAGCAGTCAGCAAATATAACATTAAACTTTGACGGCAGTGCGATCCTCCATGATTGTCCGCGACCTAACGAATTCAATCCGGAACGGTACTTGGTCGATAGTGACTTGCCTAATCCAAAGAACGTCATTTTTGGTTTCGGCCGTCGGTGAGATCCATTAACGCTAAAAAGAGAAGGGATGTTTAATTGACAATTTGCAGGATCTGTCCTGGACGGCACTTTGCCGACACTGGAATGTGGATTGTAATCTCGCATATAGTAGCCATTTTTCGAATCGTGCCTGCGCGAAACGAGTTTGGGGAACCGATTATCCCTCCAGTCAGCTTTGCGACCGGATTTGTACGGTCAGTTATTTTGCATGTTCCGTCATGATCGCGCAAGTATGCCTGACACATTATCCTCAGCCACTGTAAGCCGTTTCCGTGCACAATAGAGCCGCGTAATGAAAAGGCGAACAAGTTATACTGTCAAGCCTCTACTCAGTGGGGCAACTGAGAAGATTCGGCTGCAGTAATATGCCCTTGTTAAAGAATAATTATGTCCGACGAAGGAAGTTACAACTCTATGAGTATTCCTGGCATTCCGTTTTCTGGAACTTTCCTTAACTAGCTACTGTTTAACCTATGGAACGTTTTATAATCATAGCTGCATAAATAACCTTGAGTCGTGCTATCGCCTAAGCAAATGGCAACATCGCAAGGACAAATATCGGATACTAGCAACATGCCCCGTGGTGGTTAATAAGGATGGCGTGAGTTCTCCCAAAGACTCCCGTAGCCATGTTGATTCTACTCTCCAGACACTATCTAGAATAACCAACTGGAATGATGTGACGCGGCTCGAGCGCGTGCTCGGCGCGAGGAATCAGTATGATTCTTGTTATCTCGTCGATCAATTGGGTTATCTATCGTCCCAGGCTTCGTTTGGCTAATGAAGAACAGAAACTCAAAAGTGGTTCTAGAACTTCTGCAGATCAGCAGATGGAGCGCCTCTCTGCGCTACACGGATCTTACTGAAGAGTTGAACGTGGTCATATAATGCCTTTGCGAGATGGGGGTATACTCCCGATGTATAGATCATACCATTATATCATTCCCTTTCCCAAGGAAACTTAACCGGGGCACATACATCGACTGCGAATACGATATTCCCGCCCGGCTCGGCAGTCCAGAAACCCTGTAAAAGATAGATATAGCTAAATTGCATCCCGCAGACCACCAATTTGACACACCATCCATGTTATTCCGTTCATGATCAGCGTCCTGAATGTGCTGGGGCCATTTTGCATTAATCCACGAACGCTTTCTCGATTTAATTGACGTTTCCTTCTATTTACGTTGTGCAATTCGAAGCCTGCCACGCGGAGATGCTTCAATTCGCCGTAATGTTGTTCAAAAATCGTCTACAAAAATCAACATTCACCTTTTTTGAAGAGTTGGTTACACTCACGAGTGCGCCTTTTCCTGCGGCCACATGAAACTGCTCCAATTGTAAGCACGAGCTGAAGAGTGCTCGAAGGCCGGCTACTCCGACGTAGGAAGATCTGAGATCAAGGAAGTGCACTGTGGCCGCGTGCTTCTTGGAAAGATGGTCAATGATGCTGTCAAAGCTGATGTTTGCACCGCTGTTTGTATTGTCGTCTGCTTGATCGCAGGCGACGTGTAGGACCTCGATGGGAGAGCGAGAGATGACTGTTCGCATCCACTTGCAGAGGCTCGAGGCCTCCCGCTTGGCCGCAGTTTTGGCGTATAGTACCGTGAATTTGCGGAGCCGACCCAAAGTGAGGTGAATGGTCGGCTCCTTCAATTGCTGATGGGCCTTCCTCGTCAGAGAAGGGAGATTTTGACGTTGACGTGAATATAACACTGACCCAATAATATCGAAGCTCCAATTCTTCCAACTGCGAGAAATTGTTGAGGAATTTAGAGGTAATATCATGCGTAAGAGAGTAAGATAGGCCTAGGCTCAGCGCACGAAGATGGCTTTGCAAGGGTGGTAAAACAAAGGCGTTTAGCACTCCAGGAGTGATTGAACCACAGTTACCCTGAAACGGGCATATATTACTACCTTTCATTCCCAAATGATAAAAGAATAGGAAGATTTACTTTGAGATGTAGTTCTCTCAGTGTCTCTGAGAGCTGATCGAGCCAGTCTGGTAGAAGTTCAAGAATGGCTCTAGTTGGATTATGCAGTTCCAGCTTTGAAAGGCCACGAATCTGCGTTATAAGGGGTGCCCGGGGTGCATCCGTACAAGAAGAGTTGACGGCCAGATCCTCCAACGATCCAATGTCTATCAGAGCTTGTAATGTCTGCGTGAATAGCTCCTCATGATATGTCGTAGGCGTGAAGCACACGGCGCGCAGATGGTCAAAAACTCGAACAGCATTCAACAAGGTCACCGAAAACGTATGCAGAGGAGGGGGTCGTGTGGATAGGAACCCTGTAACCGTACATGGTAAAATTGGACGTTCTAAGCGGTGGCAGGAAGGTAATTTATTCACCGCTGATTCTCAGTTCTTTAACCAACGGCGCATATTGAGGAAGGCATGCAGACGTAAATTGAGATGGTTCCTTTTTCGATAGGGAACGTGTGTTCTTTCAATCGCTATCTCGGCCGAAAATGTGGGATTGACTTACTGTAAGTGTACCTCTATCTCTGAGATTCAGGACTGGTCGAAACGGAGGGGAGAACACTACGCGGTGATATAGAAGCCGCGAAGCGATGACATTGAAATCTTTAGAGACCAGCGAACATTTGTACAACGCGTTGTAATTGTCGCACAAGGCGTCAAGAATATGCGGGACGAAATCATAGCTGGTTCTCCCAATCTTTGACATGGCGGATTAAGCGTGTTTCGGGCATGGTGAGTTCCTAAACAAGTCGAGCATACGCTAATATTTTACGTGTGATGCTTCATGCAAAATAACAATTGTATCGCAAGATCCATGTATTCAGATAACTGACATATTACTATTCGCTTCCCCACAAATTGGTGTTTCAATGAAAATGAGGAATTGGTGCGCTACATTCATTTTCATGGCGCGTCATTGTTTGGAGCCGCTTTCGAGAGCATCCCGCTCCCTCTCGAGCGCATCCTGGCGCAACAATTAATCCAGTAGCCATTTCCGGGATTCAGAAGTGCTCACCAATTCATTCTTCTTCTGCTCAATCTAAATTTTGAAAGAAGGGTGAGAATGACACGATGGCGAAGGTCTGGCATAGTTCCTTACCTGTTTCTTCATTTTGGCGATCTGCTCCAACTCATGACGGTGAATGTACTCATCTATGCCAAGGTCAAAAATGCCTACCCAAACGACGCAACGCTAGGCAATAGAAAGCGCACCCTCATGGGCCTTCTCCTTCTTGCTGCAATTAATTAAATCAACAACACACTGCGAAGCAGAACACTTCAACTCACTTAAATCCCTTTGACCGTGCTACAGAGCCAGCTGGGGAGTCAGATGAACTGCTAGAGTAGCGAACGGCGAAAATCTGAGGAATACGCCGTGCGACAATAGTACGAGTGAGCATTTCGGTATGAAGTGAAGAGGGGACTTCCGGTGGATGCCGTGCCAAAACGTAACATAGGTCACGTCACGCATATCCCGGTTTTGCACACCCATGTCAACAATCCTCAGGCAGGCATCGAACGCGGTACGTCCGCCGTTGGGCGACAGAGTCTTTGCCCCAGCTAACCCAAACCTCGTAGGCTCGTCAGGCATCCCGCATTCGCCACTTTTCCTCGTCCGCCGTTTCTCGCAAGGGTGTGTGTGTCTACTTTGCGCGTTCCTGCCGACGGACAAATTCCGAATATACCCGCAGACATTGTCCAAGATCTCTACCTCAGAGAAATAAAATCTTACAAGCCTGCAGCCGTCGTAAGCCCTTTTTGCAATATCAACGCGGTACAAATCTGAGCGATTGGCTTTTTTTGGATTGGTAGGCCAAGGATGCACATGTCGGCGTCGTGAAAAGCTATTCACTTCCTCCCGCACCTAAACCGCCCGTACTGCCCGTTGATCTTGCATCAGAGCTTGCTGCATACGACGCGTCCGAGCCCTCACTGGCGCCCAGAGCCGCTCCGCAGGAATCGGTGGATGAGGGGGCTGGCGGAGCTGACGAATTCCTTACCTTCCTTGAGCAAGATATCCCCAAGCCTGCGGCACATCACTAGAGTTACGTTTCGTGTTGCGCGTCGGACGGTGCAATAATAAATTTTAGTATCGGATTCCCGCTTGCATCGATCATCTTATTGAGAATGGAGTACGAGATATAAGATACAATGTAAGTTATGAATTATGTATATGCAAGGCAGAGCAATAGTGTGAGCGAATGGGATGGACAGGAATAAGGATATCAGTAAGACAGCTTATGAAGAGAAAAGGTCAGGGTGGCGCGTTATGAGAAGAAATAAAGAGATTTTTTGATGTTCTTCACTTCAAAGTCGCCCTTCTTTGGTAGCGGTGGCAGGACATCAACTAAGTTGGCGAACTTGCCGTAGAGGCCAACGGCCCGTTTTTCGTCTTCTGCCTTCTTCCGCAGCTTGGAGTCTGGATCATAGTCCCACTCGTCTTCCGTCTCGGTATGTTGCTCCTCAACCTCCGATTCATTTGTGCTCTGCTCAGCACTCATCTTGGTGATCATCTCTTGGACATTTTTGTTTGCAGCTTGGCTTTCGTCAATAATGGATTGTGCTGTGTCGTCGGCTACCTTGAGCAAAGAGCCAAGAGAGGCCAAAGATGAAGCTTGCTCAGGAGTAGCCACGATCTGAACACCAGCATTGTGGAGGTGTTTTACTAACTGTCCCGTACGAAGATGCATCAGAGGTATCTTGTAATCCTTATATCGTTCACAGAACTAGTAATCGATGTTAAACTCCGGATCATAGAGAAAAACTTGCTGCTTACCTCTCGACGAAGCCTGTCAAGGACATCGGAGGAATGCAGGGCAATAAATGTCTCACGAATGACTTCCGACATTTGATCTATGCCTGAAGCATGCGTCCAATAAGAGTCATGTACAGAAGCAAATGTCAAGTCGAGTGACTGCAGAGCAATATAACTAATTTATCATCAATGACGGCGCGCGTACTTACGTTGCACTTGAGAGCCGTGAGCATCATGTGCGTGGCGTCAAGACTATGGATAAAGTTGGGCGGGAAAGCTGACGCCTGTTTTGCAGAATTAACTACGCAATAGTTAGCCTCGGGGAAGTAGGAGCGCGTTTGGCATACCTTCCGCAGGACAATTCGGGTCAGAGATGAAGACAGTCTGAATTGCGGTCATAATCTGTTTCCTCGTGGATTTCCTGTAAGGCTGGACAACAGGCAACCCGAGAGGAGTGGTCCACACGACTGATGTCATTTGCTCCTTCTTCAACCGGTTTACAGGCAAAATAGTTAATTTCCTATTCTTAGACGATGCTGTGACAGAATGCTGATCCTTATACTCTGCCATCGCTTCAGGCAACCGCTCAGCTGGTATCGACTTAGCGATAAGTTTCGCACAGATGTTCAGCCAGTTTTGAATATCCTTGGCACCCTTGAACAAGTCTGCGATGGAGTGCAGCACTTTTTTGGCGAGATAGGAAGACAAACCCCAGCAGTCTTCAGAGGGAAACTCTTTCTTATCCCGCAATTGTCTTTCAATTTGTTCGCGGGCTCCCACAAAAGTCACGCCATACACCGTAGTCATGACCTGCAAGGCTCAATAAGTCAGACATCTACAGGAGCACCAAAATGAATAAACATACCGTCTGCTTGACGACCTTGCGGGAGATCCTACCCTGAAGCATAATGGCTTCTCTACATCCCTTGTTGACGTCTTCATCGATCAGTTTTTCTACCATGTTACCGACATGGGTGTACACGTCCGACGGGCGTTCTGTCGCGCTTAGGTTGACCTGCTCTGCACCTTCACGGTCACCACCAAGGGCTGCATAATGCTGCAATCCATTGCAGGTGCCATCCTGGTGCACAGGTTGCGATGACATGTACGCATGTGGGTCACCCGACTCAAGGGCTGCATGCAAATCCATGCACGTCGCAAGACACTGCCATGGATCGTCGGCTTTAGCCCACCAGCGCCGATCCTTCACATAATCAGGCTTTATCTTGCATATAAACGCGGACAACCCACCTCTAAAGGCTTCGTCGCACTTTCATAAATATCTTCCAAATGCTCGTCGACGAAGGCGACGCGCTCGTTGAAGTTGGCCTTATCGAAGCCGTACAAGTTGGCTAGGTGAATTTTCAGCCATCGCAGACCACGCTCGCCAAGAGGTTTTTCTTCCGCAAAAGTCAAAAGACCGCGAGAAAGGTCATCGCCAATATGGTTAAGATGTGGAGGAACAGGATAGGCGCGCCCACGGAAGTCGAGATTGTGAGGGAAATAGAATTCATCGCCAAGAAACTACCAAGTGTTCATCAGATGTAACCAAGTCTCGAACATTTGAGCTAGACTCACCGCGCGAGCTATCTCGATCTTATAATTCACACTACACCTGTCCGAGTGATTATTCGCCTTCCCTTGGTTGTAGGCTTTGATCCGCTGCAGATAAACACTTCGAGCTTTGAGATCAGTCTCAAAGTTCTCAGGTGCCTCCGGTTCTGGCTCATCGTAGATTGCTGGAGGAAGCTTGCCCATCCGCTCTCCGGAATTCCACACTTGAAGCACAATGTCAAACACTCTGCGATTAATCTTCCATGGCGTAGCACCAAGGACGTCAAGGCCTGCGTAGACTAGCTCGACATTGCCGAGTTCTGACGCGTGCTTGAGGTAACTAAGCTGCTCGATTGACTCCTTGAATCGCATGGCATGGGCTGTGTGACATTTAACGAATGCAATTTTGTAGGATTGAGAACGTACTCTTGTTGTAGATGTACCCTCCTTGATCCGGAGCCACCCATGCCTTTGGCTTGACAAGCATAGGAAGATGACGAGGATGGATGGTCTCTTCGAGACTTTCGCGGGCTAGCCGCTCTGCAACTACGGGATTCAGCCTGATAACACCGAGCTTCTGTCCCCGCTGGTACTCGTATGTGTGATAGAAAGCGGGTTGCTGCTCGGAACTGTATCATGGATGAGAAACCGCCGAAACCAAAACAAAGAACTCACATGCGCTCGCCAGTCTTATCTACAGCCGTTCGCGTCACTTGAGCCACATTCATCAAGCAATCGACCAGAATACCACCAATCTTGGAGCGGACAGACTGGGTCCATTGCGCTGTCCAGGCCTCACCGTCCATGACGTGTTTAGCAGCCGCCAGGCGCCGCTCTTGCAAACACTGATAGCCCATTTTCGTGAAAAGTTTGGGGTCATTCCGTTGTATCGTCGTCGGTATCTGAATCTTATGCTTCCTGCACATTTGTGCCTTGTACTCGATTTCGACCGCCCTACCCACGGCAACCAGAGCACGCGTCGTCTTCATCCCATCGTATACACCACCAGAACCTTGCAAACGCATAATCTCCAAAATGGTAATAAGAGAGAGTCTTTCGGCATTAACAAGGTGGAGGTAAGGGGATAAGAGATTGCTGGAAGCTGAATTCTTCAAAGCTTCGGCTTGAGTAATATCATTGATCTCATCCACAAGGCGACTCTTAAGTTTAAGATGCCAATCCCACATCCAGCGCCGCAAATCAGCTTGCATGAGACTGCCATCACCCAGACCAAGTTCTGCAAACTTGTCGGCTTGGTATTTCATCCGTTCCACGGCAACCTCATAAACGGATTCTTCAAGGATCTTTTGACGGGCGGCAACGTCTTCTGGTAAAACACGTCGGGCCAAATTGACTTCAGCAAGGTGTCGACGAAGATTGTCGAGGTTGAAGGGAACTTCATATTGAAATTGCTCTGATCCCATTTCCTTCTGTACACGCGTCGTCAGCGATTAGTTTGTTCAACGCCGGCCTACTCGCCTTTTCCTTCAAGACAGGTCGAACCTCGGGAACATTTTGGAGGACATCAGGTGTTTGTGCAGCATATGTTTCAACCTGACCAAGCTCGGTCACAATTCTGGTTATATTAAGTTCTACGGCGGCTCGTGAGAGTAGCTTGACGACGTCGGCGGCGTCCTCCGAAGATTCAAAGATGCGGTCTACAACCACATCTTGGACGTTCACGGCTCTTTTGACGAGGTTGTTGAGAAGTTTAGCTGGTGGGAAATGGCCCAAATGTGTAACGGGGTTTGGTGATTCTGGATTGAAGCTAGGAGGACCATCAAAGTCTACGTTTCGGATCGAAAGAAATTGACATACCGTGACCATATAAGCAACATGATAGCATATGTACCAGATACCGGCAAAATTTTCTCGGCACCACTTTCCATGAGTTCATACAGCTCACACGCAGCTTCGACCCAATAGTCTCTACTGTCGGGTTCCCGAGCTGTCGCCATGTTGAGATATGCCTCAAGAAACGCGTTGTAAACCCTTGGGTCTACAATCGGATTATTTTCTGACTGCCGCAGTCGGTCAAAGATGTGTTTTGCACGCGAGACATCGAAGAGGTTGTGAAGACAAGCATCCATAACGGCAAGAAGGTCCTGGGTGGGGGAATGGCCGTAGAGCATCTCATTTGCGAAGGAAGATCTGTCGAGGGGAAGCGGGGGCGGAAGAATTGTGTACCCCTGACGCCTGTGGAGGAAGAGCTCGACGTCGGCTGTAATTTGGGTACTAGCGGGGTAAGGCGGATAGTCCTGCATGGGAACCTGCGCGGTAGCGAGAGCGGGGGCATTAGATGGCCTTGAGGGGGATGAGTAGAGACGTGCGGGACGAGGCAGACTCTGACGGGACGCCAGCCAAGTCGTCTCCAGTCTGCGTGCAGCGCGTGGTATCATTCTGCTGGCCATCCACTGACTTGCTTAATTTTTCACAAATTACACGCCTGACCTCACGTGACAAGATATCGCCACGGCCACGTGTGCCTTCTTTCTTCTCAATGTGCCAACCATTGACAACATACCTCTGCTGTTCCAAAACGTGATTCCTTTGATCACGCTAGCACTTTTCTTGAGGTGTTATTCATACACATGACTGCTACCCTCAAAAGCTCATTGCAAGAGAATTCAGATCACTTATGACTAAGGGTCAGAAGATAACATTTCTACAAACATATTATTGAGGCAGCAAAATGGCTCTCAACCCAATGGCATTTGAGTGTGTTGCTATGGCTGACTCAGATGTTTGGTAGCATCCTCTAAGGGGACAGCATCCAATGATCAATGGGCCTCTAGGATGCTTTTCCTCCTTATAAGTTTTTCAGCAACTCACTGCAACCATCTGTTGCATTGTCACAAAAGTGACCCACTTGTTCTTGCATTTGATGAGGCCACAGCCAGTTACCATTGAAGAATGGTCCACATTCAAAGAACTCCACTGTGCCCTCTGGCAGTTAAATGGCTTCCATTTGTTCTCACTCTTCCTGTTAACAACTGGCAAAATTTCTCAGTTCATACCTTCTATTGAAGAAGACCTTTTGAAGAGAGTGGTCATGCATGAATTGTCCCTCATTCAACCCTACACAGACCTTGATTTTGACCTTGCTTGTATCATAGCTGTGGATGGTTCACAGAATCTGGAGAAGTTGACTGAAAATTCTCAGATTTGTAGCCTAGGTATGCCTTTGTACCTACCCTGCAGCTTATTTTATTTGAAATAACCTTCACATCTTATTCATGGATACTACACTT
Source organism: Amanita phalloides (assembly GCA_032173475.1). Lineage (NCBI taxonomy): Eukaryota > Fungi > Basidiomycota > Agaricomycetes > Agaricales > Amanitaceae > Amanita > Amanita phalloides. The sequence goes on along the minus strand of JAENRT010000010.1, from coordinate 203,005 downwards.
GTATATAAAATGGAAAGTGTTATGATTTCTTTATTTTCTTATTTTCTTAATTACATAAGAGACGCAGCCACAGGGAGGTTATGTCAGCGACTATAAGATGGTTGAGTCATCAAGAGTCAGGAGGGAGAGATCACATGATTGACTCATGGGGAACATGAGGACAGAGGTATATAATGTTACGATTGCAACGTAATCTTGTAGTGGACATTTCTTATTTTTATCTCATTACTCATATCTACTGCGCATGGACAGCCTCTCTTTTCATAACTACCTTCGCATTTCCTTTCTCAGGTTGTTACAGCTTCCCTTCCTTTTTCGTCTTCATTGTTCTCTAAAGTATATAAACCCTCATGTATCATTCTCTTCTTTAGTTCCAATTTAATCAAATCTTGCCCTCATCATTTTGAACGACCTTGAGCGCTCCTCTTCTCATCGTCGCACTCATCCGCCTCTGTCCTTCATCATCATCAGACTAGACGTTGGAACCTTTGTCCAGTAGACTGGGAACAGACCGAGACTCTGTTTGTCACTGTCGACTTAGAACGAATCGTGGTTTTAGGTGGTGTGGGTGGTGGTTCTGATGGAGATGCTGGTGGTGGAGTTGGTTCTTTTGGCGGTTCGTGTGGCGGTTCTTGTTTTGGCGATGGGTGGAAATGATCGGCTGTGGCGAGGTCCTAAAGATAGAAGGGGTTTCGGTGTGTTTCTAATGAGGATATGAACTGTAGGACTAGGCTGTATGGTTTCTGAGTCCTGTGAAACGATTTAAATGGGCAGTTCTCAAATAGGTCATCGGATTTCTTCTAGATCTGCTTCCCTTTGAGCGAGTCTGAATCCGAGTCACTGGGTGCGCGGAATTTCCTTTCCGCTGGAAGATTCTCTGGCAGATTCGTCCTGAGGTGCTCAGGGGAACGTTGTCAATCCTCCAGGGTACGTAGTAAGGTCCTAGGAATGCTTTGTTCCTCTAGATATGTTTCTGTCTCAGGAGGAAGTAGGTCCAAACGTGATTTGTATCTGTTAAATGTGACTTCTACTCCTTCGAGGTATAATGGTTCTTGGAATTATGAGATCCGTTGTGGCGATTCTCTTTTTGTGGTGTCAGAAATTACTGGGTGTGATGGAAGGAATCGTCTGATTTGTATTTTCCAGATCTGATCGCGGGTATCTTGTAGATCTGAAGTCCGTCAAGAACGTTAGTTTCTCTGATCCCTCTAGTAGCTTTTATTGGGTGGTGGAGCTCCTCTGGGTGATTACTCCTGAAATCTTGATAGGGTCCGGTTACCAACCGGTCTGGGAAGTTCGACAGTTGAGCACTAATGAGCTGGTACTCGAGCTGTTTGTA
>JAENRT010000010.1:190848-201641 GCA_032173475.1 Amanita phalloides | reverse complement strand
ATCGTGTCGAGGACATCGATCTTAACACAAATTGGAACTCAGGACCGCTCAGTGTATCTACACTAAGCATCCACACATCGAACGAACCTCCAAGCGAGGTATTGAAGTAATACACCATTGAAACCCGAACCTCTAATCAGAGGCCCCCGAACGGATCTGTTCTTTTCAGACAGAAATACTATTTAGACAAACGAGAAGTTTATCCATCGACCACCGGAGAGGGTTGGCACTATTTATCAGGAACTAGGAAACAGAATCCACCAGTACCTATCGAACTCTTCGAAGGAGAAGAACAGGAAGGAGACCATTACGACGCACTACCAGCAGATCTTTGGTTACAGTGGGTAAACGAAGGGAAAGACATACCAAGACAATTACACTTTGCCCTACCAAGGAACCAGAACGAACTGGTGGGAAAAATTCTGTGATGCATACAATCTTTTGGTAAGTTCGACTTAAATTGTTATGATGACGAGTCGTCGTCCAATCTAATCAATGACGTTATGCCACGAGGATTGTCTGAGACAATAACAATGAAGAGTCTGGCAAAACGTGATTGAGTAGACAGCACTAAGTCCGACGAAGGAGACTCAGGCTTGAGACGAGTGAGGCGGATGAGAGCGCTTGAACAACGACTTTGACAATCTCACCAGAACTAGGAGTTCCCAGAGATGTAACTTGTGTATTACAAGCTAAGTCGAACTTAAGGTTCGACCTAAGACAAACTCTCGTATTTATACGTAAACCTACTGTCTGTAAAAGGTAATGAACGTGTTAGAGAGTGATATCATAGCGACGTCATAGAAACGAAACGATGGTAAGCATATGTCATAGATGAAAGGGGTCACGCTTATGTGAGCGGTGACATTGCATAATCATAGAAGAGAGGTGGCGATGCATAGATAGACAGAAAGGAAGGTGCTGACATAAGAAAATGAAAATGTTCGCATAGGTTGTAACAAGAGCAGTTGATACCTCCATAAACAATGGACTTGAACAGTTAGCACTCAACTCTGTAATAGTAAAATCCAACAATAACAAATGAATTTCTATTACTGTTCAATCACCTGATTTACCTGCTGAAACATCCACTCTAATCAATTGTGGAGCTGAAGGAAATTTCATTGATGACAAAATAACACTAAACCTAACCAAAGAAAAACTTAAATGACCAATTAAAGCTTGAAATGCCAACAGAACAATTAATCTTAATGGAATGATCATGCATTATGTCCTAATCCATTACTCCATTGAAGGAAAACACCACAGTAACCAGTTCCTTATCACTAAACTCAGAGATCAGAAATTAATACTTGGAATACCTTGGCTGGAAGAGAACAACCCAACCATTGATTGGAGAAATAAAATTATTCAATTAATTAATGAAGAAAGCGAACCAAAGACAATATGGCAGATGGTGCTTGACACTGAACAATAGGGAGAAGACGAATACTGGATCAGAGTAAAACATCTATCTCACAAGCACTAGAACATCAAAGAATAAACAAAGAACCACCAACTATACTCTCAGACATCTATAGACACTGGGAATCAGTATTTGAAAAAACGGCATCAGAGTGCTTCCCTTCTAGCAGGTTATGGGACCATGCTATTGAATTAAAACAAGGTTTTTCGCCAAAAGTTAGCAAAATATACCCATTATCACCAAAAGAACAATCATCACTTGATGAATGGATTGAGGAACTAGGAAAAAGGTACATCAGACTGTCAAAATCCCCCCAAGCATCACCATTTTTCTTCATCTCAAAGAAAGAAAGTGGCATGCTCAGACCATGTCAAGATTACTGTTAGGACAATCAAGAACACATATCCCCTGCCCTTGGTATCTGACTTAATGACAAAGTTGGCTGGTGCCCAATACTTTACAAAACTAGATCTTCAATGGGGGTACAACAACATCTGCATCAAGGAAGGTGACAAATAGAAAGCTGTGTTTATCACCAATCAAGGACTATACAAACCAACCATCATGTTCTTTGGACTCTGTAATTCACCTTTGACATTTCAAACCATGATGAATGAATATTTTTGGGATATGATAAACAAGGGTTGGCTAGTAATCTACATGGACGATATTCTAATCTGTGCTAACACAGAAAAGGAATTAGAAGATCATACAAAATGTGTACTTGTTTGATTACAGGAAAACAATCTATTCCTGAAGCTAGAAAAATGCAAATTTGGCATACAGGAAGTTGAGTTTCTAGGAATGATCATCACACCTGGACACATACAAATGGACCCAGTCAAGCTTGCTGGAATTGCAGAATGGCCTACACCCACTACCATTAAACAAGTATGATCTTTCCTCAGCTTTGGAAACTTCTACTGTTGGTTTATTGGCAATTTTGCCACAATCGCAAAACCCCTGACTGATTTAACAAAGAGAACTGAAGAATTTACATGGACCACAGAACATCAAACCACCTTTGACACCCTCAAATCTCACTTCACTTCCATGCCTGTGTTACAAATGCCAGATCTGTCTAAACCATTCATCTTGCAAACAGATGCATCAAATAAAGCTATTGGAGCAGTATTAAAACAAACAGATACAAACAGAGCGCTCCATCCCTGCAAATTCATTTCACATGCCTTGACACCTACAGAACAAAATTATCAAATCTATGATTGGGAACTGTTAGCAATCATTAAAGGATTAGCAACATGGAGACATCTTCTTCATGGATCACCTCATACACTCACTATCCACTGCAATCACAAGAATTTGTCATATTATTGAACTGCCCAAAGACTCACCCCTTGACAAGCATGATGGTCATCATTTCTATCAGAGTTTGATCTGCAGATTGAGCATGTACCTGGGACAAAGATGTTTGAAGCCAACACACTCTCCCACCAGCCTGATCACATGGGAAATTCAGAACAACAGGGTGACATGGTGGTCCTCCCTTTGGAGTGATTCATTAGGCTCATTGATGATAACCTTGCTAATACTATTAAGAAAGCGATGGTGACCAACTATTTGGGTCAAATTTTGGTTGAAGTAACTCAAACACACTGCACTCCACCAATCAAATCAAAACTACAGGATTGGATGCATGTTGACAGCATCATTTACTATCAAGGGAAAACCTATATACCTGATCAGGTGGAACTTCACACATTGCTAATTAAAGACACCCATGAAACACCATCTTCTGGACACCCTGGTCAATTTAAAACATTAGAACTCCTGAAACGGGATTACTGGTGGCCAGGAATGGCTAAACAGACTAGGGAATGGGTTGATGGCTGTGCCCTATGTCAACAAATGAAAGTCAATACCCATCCTAATGCTCCTTCTTTGCACCTGATTCTGTCTAACACCATTTGTCCCTTTCAACAAGTCACACTTGATTTCATCACAGATTTACCAATTGCAGATGGCTTTGACTCTATCCTGGTCATGGTGGACCATGGTCTTATGAAGGGGGTAATCTTCACACCTTGCAAGAAGACTATTGATGCCTTGGGAACAGCAGACATCTATATTTCCAAGATCTTCAATGTTAGGACGGATCCCACCACAACCACAGGTCTCAATGGGAAGAGGAGAGAGAGAACAGAGATGAGCTTTATTGACACAGTAGAACAGTAAGCTGGGTGAGAGCAAACTATCTAGAGTCTTAGGACTCCTACCTACAGACACACCTCCTTATATACCCCAGCCCATGGTCTGTGCGCACAGACTACACTGCCCCAAAGGCTATGCATGCGCAGCAACAGCCCAGACCCTTCCATAGCCAGACTACTCTGGACCCCTATGCCTAGACCTTCATATAGCCACTCATGGCTTACCTAACCAGTCCTTCCATAATGGATCTCCTAAGCCCCTATGTGTATTGGTATGTTGTCCTGTGTCTGTAGGCCTCCAGATAAAATATAGAAAAATAAGGAAAAATAGATAGAGTCATAACATGACCCCCCCCTTAAGGCTTCATGTCCTGGGAAGCCACGTTGGTCATAAAATTCAGTCTGAGCTCCTAATGAACTCATGCCGCATGTCTTCTTCGGCATATATATCCTGACAGTTGCCTTTCCACTGTTGCCAGTTGTGCTTGAGCTTCTCAAGGTATTTGTGCTCAAATTTCCCATCCTCCCATCCATACAGCCATTTTGTGATTGGAATCGCCATGTGATTTTGCCATTTTCGGAAACTGGCACTTATGTTGCACACATTGACCATCTGCCGTGGCATGCTAGGATTTGCCTTGTGGAATTTCTGAACTTCCCTTTTAGTGTTGTCCAGGTTTTCCACTGGTTCCCATGTTGACTCCTCAACCGGATAATTTTTCCACTTGATGAGGTACTCCAAGCATCCACCGCCACGCCCACTGACTCGGCTATCCATGACTTCCTCTACTTTGTATTTGTCATCCTGGGACTCCTCCACCATTTGCACTTCCTTGCGTGATGCAGCTTTTTCCTTTTGAGCAGGAAAGACTGGTTCCTTATACAGCTTGAGATGGATCTCATTGAATACATTATATATTCTCCAGGACGCAGGGATCTTCAACTGGTATGTGGACTGTCCAATTTTCTTTATGACTTCCAGGGGGCCCACAAACTTGCCATCCAGCTTTTTGGTGACTCGGAGCATCGGTAAATTGGCCGTGCTAAGGTAGACTTTGTCACTGGGTTGATATTGCCATGCTGGTGCCTTTGACTTGTCATATTTATGCTTCATGGTGTCCACAGCTTTCTCAAGGGCCGTGGTGGCATTGGCGTGAATTCCCTCAACCTGTTTGGCTAGATCTTCAACAGCCACAACCTTGGGTATGTATGTCAGGTTCAGACCCTTGTAAGGATGTTGACCGTAATTCATGAAGAATGGGGAATATCTGGTTGCCGAGTGAACATGATCATTGTGACAAAATTGCGTGACTGCAAGCCAATCACTCCAATTGTTCTGCCAATGGTTTATGAACATGGTGAGGAATTCCTTAACTATCTGATTTATGTGTTCTGTTTGCCCATCGGTTTGTGGGTGATATGTGGTTGAGCGATTTGCCTTAATCCCCAGCATGCTGTATAGGTCATCCATGAACTTAGAGACAAATTGTGGCCCTTGGTCACTGATGATCTTTTTTGGTAGTCCATGTTCCCTGAATACATTGTTGCGGAATAGGGTGGCAACTCCTTGTGATGTAATAGTGGATGTCGTGGGCAAGAAATAGGATTTCTTCGTAAACCGATCTACTATTACCAGAATCATGTCATTCCCTTTCGACTCTGGAAGTGGTCCAATTAAGTCCATGGAAATGATCTCCCAGGGTGCACCCGGAACCTCATTAGGGTGAAGTGGTGCTGCCTGAGCTTGTCTATCCGGTTTCGCCTTTTGGCAGGTTTCACATCCAGCAATATAATTCTGGATGTCTTTACACATTTGTGGCCACCGGAAGTCCCTTGTCACTAGTTTGACTGTTTTAGCAATCCCTGGATGTCCCCAAGAATGATATATTGCCAATAGCGATTCACAGGTGTGTATGTTTGCTGGAACATAAATCCTGTCCTTCCATTCTACTAGTCTGTTAACTACTTTAAAGTCCTTGTCGTTATTTGTCCAACCCTGTCCAAACCTGAGTCTCCCATTGTCTTTTAGGAATTTTCCAGATGTCCTTGATAATGTCTTTGATAGCCCTGTCATTGTCATAAACCCTGACAAATAGATTGTCCTTAAGCAAGATTACTCCTTTGTTATCTGGGCCTCCTGGATGATGATCTGCATGTCAGGTTTTGATGATCCGTTAATACTTCCATGATCTCTTTTGCGCTTTTCAGATAATGTGACCATTCATAAAAGGTGTGCATTACGGCTAACATTTCCTTATCATAAATTTCATAATTCTGCTCAGCATTGTTTAAGGCTTTTGAAATAAATGCCACTGGTCGCCAGGATTCATCTTTGCCCTGCTGTGACAAAATTCTGCTGATTGCAAAATCTGAAGCATCTACTTCGATTTGAAATTGTCCCTCGTCATCCGGAATCTTGAGTACAACCTCCCTCACCACAAGGTCTTTCAGTCCCTGAAAGGCTGAGTCTTGTAGTTCAGTCCAGAGCCACTCATCCTTCCCTGTCAGCTTGGTCAGCGGTTTAGCTGTTGATGCAAAACCTTCCACAAAACGTCAATAAAAGTTCACAAAGCCCAAAAATTGCTGGAGTTCCCTTTTACAGGTGGGGGTAGGCCATTCCACAATTGCTTTAACTTTGCCATTCTCCATTCAAATAGAATCTTCACTAATTACCAGGCCTAAAAAGTCGATTTCTGGGTGATCAAACCAACATTTCTCTGGTTTGAGTGACAACTTGTGATATTCCAATTTTGCCAAAATATGGTTAACATGTTTTGTATGTTCATCTTGTGTAGATGAGAACACCAATATGTCATCCATATAAATAACAACCCATCCTTCAGTGACTTCTTGTTGGAAGATATTGTTCATCATTGTTTGGAAGGTTGCTGGTGAATTAGTTAATCCAAAGAACATGACCAGTGGTTCAAAGAGCCCCCTATTTGTTCGAAAAGCTGCTTTCCACTCATCACCCTGCTTGATGCAAACATTGTTGTATCCCCATTGGATATCCATCTTTGAGAATATCTTGGCTTTGGAGAGTTTGTCCATGAGTTTGCCAATAAGAGGTAGTGGATACCAGTTTTTGATGGTCATGTCATTCAACCACCTATAATCCTGTACTGGTTGTAATTTCCCATCTTTTTTCTTTACAAAGAAGAAAGGGGATGCCATTGGTGATTTACTAGGCTGGATTCGTCCTGACTCCAAGTTTTCCTTAAGGAATTTGTCCAGCTGAGCCTGTTCATCACAATTAAGTGGGTAGATTTTACAATCTACTGGTTTTGCTCCTGGGATTAATTCGATCACATGATCCCATGGCTGTCTTGGTGGTAATTCATCAAAGGTTTCCTTTTCAAAGACCTTGCAGTGTCCTAAATAGTGTTTAGGTACCACCTCTTCCAGAGTGCATGTTCGAGTGGTTTCAGATTCCTTGGCAGCGATATTAGTTGCCACTGATTGTAACCTAAGTTCTGGTTCTCCAATTTCAACCACCAGCAATGGTTTGCCTTCCTGCAATCTTTCTAACAGATCCACTTCATCCTCTGGTTCCTCAACTTGTGATGATGTCCAGCAAGTTCCGGGGCATCATGTAAACCAGACTTCCTTTTGTTTCCAATCAATGGCTGGATTATGATTTTTTAGCCAGTTGTGACCTAAGAACAAGTCCATTTTTCCTAATTGTGCCACACTGCATTCTATTATTTCTTCATGATCCCCAATTCGCAGTTTAAATTGTGTCATGTATTCAATGCTTCCCATTGCATTCTGNTTCCTAATTGTGCCACACTGCATTCTATTATTTCTTCATGATCCCCAATTCGCAGTTTAAATTGTGTCATGTATTCAATGCTTCCCATTGCATTCTGGGATCCATCCACATTGTAGACTGGTAACGGCTTGATCAGCCACCATTTATTTAATTTGTGTCATTCCACAAATTCCTCATTAATACAAGAGCCTGTGCATCCTGAATCGACTAGTGCTAGTACATTGATGGTTTCCCTGGTATCCAGATTCATAAGCACACAGTGTAAATCAATCTCTTGTTTACCTGTTATGATGACGAGTCATTGTCCAATCTAATCAATGATGTTTATGCCACGAGGATTGTCCGAGACAATAACAATGTAGAGTCTGGCGAAATGCGACTGAGTAGACAGTGCTAAGTCCAACAAAGGAGACTCAGGCTTGAGACAAGTGAGGTGGATGAGAGTGCTTGAACAACAACTTTGACAATCTCACCAGAACTAGGAGTTCCCAGAGATGTAACTTGTGTATTACAAGCTAAGTCGAACTTAAGGTTCGACCTAAGACAAACTCTCATATATTATACATGAACCTACTGTCTGTAAAAGGTAATGAACATGGTTAGAGAGAATGATATTCAATAGCTTATAGATCTAATGCCATCAATTAGTGATATCATAGTGGACATCTAGAACAAAAATGATGGTAGGCATATGTCATAGATGAAAGGGGCATCGCTTATGTTGAGCAAGTGACATTGACATATGCATAGAGGGAGAGGTGGCGATGCATTAGATAGTCAGGAAAAAGGAAGGTGCTGACATAAGAATGAAAAATTTCGCATGCGTTTGTAACAGTTTACCTGTGGGCATGCCATTTCTTTGAATTTTTGGTTTTTTTTTTGGCCCCATAGTTGCACTAAAGTTCCATAATGCCTCTTGGGGTGTTTTTGCTTGTTTTTTGTATTGTTTGGTTGTCTTTCTTTTTTGTTTGTTTGTGTTTTTTATTTTGCTTTGTTGGTTCTTTTTTTTTTGTTTTGGTTTTTTTGTTAATTTTTTTTTTTTTGTGTTGTTTATTCTTTGTTTTTTGGTGTGGTTGTGGTTTTTTTTTTGTTGTTTTTATTGGGTTTGTTTTGTTTTTTTTTTTGTTGTTTTTTTTTTTTATTGTTGTTTTTTTTTAGATTTGTGTTGTTTGTTTGTTGTTTTTGCTTTTTGTTTGTTTTTGTTGGTGTTGTTTTTGGTTGAATTTTGAATGTGTTTTTGTTTTTTTATTTTTGTGTGATGTGTTTTTCTTTTTCTTGTTGGTTTTTTTCGTTTTGTTGTGTTGGCTATTTTGTTTTATTGGATTATCGTTGATGTTGCTTTTTCTTCTTTTGGTAGTTTTTTTTTTATTGTTGATGTTTTTGTGTCTTTGTTGTTGTTTGTGGGTTTTTCTTTTTTTTTTGTGTGTTTTTTTTTTATTTGAGTTTTTTGATTGTTGTGTGGTGATTTTGTCTGTTTTGTAGTTTTTTTTGTTTTTTTTTTTTTTTTTGTGGTGTGTTTGTTGTGCTGTTGTGTTTGGTGTGTGTTTTTGGTTTTTTTTTTTGGTATGGTGATTTTCATTGTTGTTTTTTTTTGATGTGTTTGTTTTTTTTATCTTTGTTGTGTTTTGATTTGTGTGGTTTGTTGTATGTTTTGTTTGTTTTTGTGTGGAGTGTTTTTTGGTTTTTGTTATGTGTAATTTGATGTGGTTCTTTTTTTTTTTTTGTGTTTTTGTTTTTTTTTTTTTTTTGTGTGGTTGTGTTTGTGCTTTGATAGTTTGTTGAGATCATGTACTAACTTAGTATTGACCTCATTGATCCATTTTGTTGGAACCCATTCTTTTAGAACAACAAACTGCAGTTTCATTATTTTCTTGCCAGATTTGCTTAGTACCCATGTTGGGTCCAAGGGTTAACTGATTGGTTTTGATGCTCACACTTAAGTTTCGCATCTGGTGAATGAGAGAACATTCATATAATAATTCTTGGTACTTTACACAGGAATCATTGTTCGATACAGAACTTCTATTAGCCAGCAGCATGGAGTGCATGCCTACTGGCTGTCACCAAAACCCTTTCCTTTTCCCATCTCCCTCCATTGCTCCTCTGTGAGCTCCTCAATCTTTACTTCTCTAACATGGCCTTTGCCTTTCTCATTCCATGTGTACTTTTTTGGTTCTTTGCATCCCTTGTGAAGTGACCTGTTTTTCCACAGTTATAACATGTGCCCAGCACACGTTTGACCTTATCAACATCCATGGCATTAGGATCATGAGTTGATGATGATGCCTGAGCTGCTTGTTAGGTTTGGGTGGTGGATTGATGACTTGGGTTGTTCCTCCCTGAAGGGAGTCTTTTTCTGTTGATCACCATACACTTCCCTGGCTCTTTGTAGGCACGTGCCAATTCTGTGACCCTTTCCATTACTTGATCAAGATCATCACTTCATCAAGATCCCCGATCTTGATTAACTCATAGCCCAAATTGGGATTAACCCTTTCTTGAAGTGATCTTTTTGCTGCACTGGAATTCCATCCAGGTCAGGGCAACAGCACTTTGAACTCGATATGTAATCTTCCACTGCTCTACTTCCTTGTTGTAGTTTTCTGGATTTGTTCAACAGCATGCTCCCTTGTTTCTTTTGACATAAAGAAATCATGCATTTGCTGTTTAAGATTGGTCTATCCCAAAAATGGTGGCTTATGAGTTTGAGGTGGTTGTGCATAATATGCGCTGTGGTTCTGGATGCCATAACCATATCATCCATTCATGTTGCTCTGGTAGGAGAGATGCTGTCCCAGCCCTGCATCGTGACCCTTTCTTCATATTCTACATCACTGTCAATTTTTCTTTCATTTTGACAGTGGCCCATGTCCCTGCTCAGTCTCCTTTGCCTTTATGAATATGTTTGTAGGGCAATGTATATCTTTTGGTAATTGTCTGATTCATGTGCCAAGTGGAAATAAACATCCATCCCCCTACACCATGTGTCCACATGAGTGGCCTCCCCCTCGAAGTAATCAGGTAGTTTCTAATTTAACCAAGGATCGGGCTGGTGGTGCTGGTCGCATATCCTGATATTCATTAATTACGTGTTGCACCAAAGTTCCCATGTCTGTCGCCATTGTGTAGTTGCCCAATTCCATCGTGGATCTGGACTGCTCAGTCTGCTAATTTGTTGCTCAGTACTCCCAACTCTCCTGCTTGGATTTGGTTGTAATCTGGCTCGAGGTCTGAAGTAGAATTCAAATTGATTAATGGTGGTGTGTAGTAATTCCATCATGCGTTCTGTCCATTCAAACCCCATTTCAACATGTCCGAGATCTCCATTAACAATAGCTTGAATCATGGGCCATCTGTTTGTTCCATTTTGAACTGATCTGTACATGGAAACCAACCCATTTGTTTTGTTGGAACAACTTTAACT
>JAENRT010000010.1:179686-190838 GCA_032173475.1 Amanita phalloides | reverse complement strand
TGACGAGTCATTGTCCAATCTAATCAATGATGTTTATGCCACGAGGATTGTCCGAGACAATAACAATGTAGAGTCTGGCGAAATGCGACTGAGTAGACAGTGCTAAGTCCAACAAAGGAGACTCAGGCTTGAGACAAGTGAGGTGGATGAGAGTGCTTGAACAACAACTTTGACAATCTCACCAGAACTAGGAGTTCCCAGAGATGTAACTTGTGTATTACAAGCTAAGTCGAACTTAAGGTTCGACCTAAGACAAACTCTCATATTTATACATGAACCTACTGTCTGTAAAAGGTAATGAACATGTTAGAGAATGATATCATAGCTATGAGATCATAATGCATCATTAGTGATATCATAGTGACATCATAGAAACAAAATGATGGTAGGCATATGTCATAGATGAAAGGGGCATGCTTATGTGAGCAGTGACATTGCATAATCATAGAGGAGAGGTGGCGATGCATAGATAGTCAGGAAAGGAAGGTGCTGACATAAGAAAATGAAAATGTTCGCATGGTTTGTAACAGTTTACCTGTGGCATGCATGATTTGTTGCCATAGTTGCACTAAGTTCCATAATGCCTCTTGTTCTGATAGTTTGTTGAGATCATGTACTAACTTAGTATTGACCTCATTGATCCATTTTGTTGGAACCCATTCTTTTAGACAACAAACTGCAGTTTCATTATTTTCTTGCCAGATTTGTCTTAGTACCCATGTTGGGGTCCAAGGGGTTAACTGATTGGTTTTGATGCTCACACTTAAGTTTCGCATCTGGTGAATGAGAGGAGAACATTCATATAATAATTCTGGTACTTTTACACAGGAATCATTGTTCGATACAGAACTTCTATTAGCCAGCAGCATGGAGTGCATGCCTACTGGCTGTCACCAAAACCCTTTCCTTTTCCCATCTCCCTCCATTGCTCCTCTGTGAGCTCCTCAATCTTTACTTCTCTAACATGGCCTTTGCCTTTCTCATTCCATGTGTACTTTTTTGGTTCTTTGCAGTCCCTTGTGAAGTGACCTGTTTTTCCACAGTTATAACATGTGCCCAGCACACGTTTGACCTTATCAACATCCATGGCATTAGGATCATGAGTTGATGATGATGCCTGAGCTGGCTTGTAGGTTTGGGTGGTTGATGATGACTTGGGTTGTTCCTCCCTGAAGGGAGTCTTTTTCTGTTGATCACCATACACTTCCCTGGCTCTTTGGTAGGCACGTGCCAATTCTGTGACCCTTTCCATTACTTGATCAAGATCATCACCTTCATCAAGATCCCCGATCTTGATTAACTCATAGCCCAAATTGGGATTAAGCCCTTTCTTGAAGTGATCTTTTGCTGCACTGGAATTCCATCCAGTCAGGGGCAACAGCACTTTGAACTCGATGATGTAATCTTCCACTGCTCTACTTCCTTGTTGTAGTTTCTGGATTTGTTCAACAGCATGCTCCCTTGTTTCTTTTGACATAAAGAAATCATGCATTTGCTGTTTAAGATTGGTCTATCCCAAAAATGGTGGCTTATGAGTTTGAGGTGGTTGTGCATAATATGCGGCTGTGGTTCTGGATGCCATAACATATCATCCATCATGTTGCTCTTGGTAGGAGAGATTGCTGTCCCAGCCCTGCATCGTGACCCTTTCTTCATATTCTACATCACTGTCAATTTGTTCTTTCATTTTGACAGTGGCCCATGTCCCTGCTCAGTCTCCTTTGCCTTTATGAATATGTTGTAGGGCAATGTATATCTTTTGGTAATTGTCTGATTCATGTGCCAAGTGGAAATAAACATCCATCCCCCTACACCATGTGTCCACATGAGTGGCCTCCCCCTCGAAGTAATCAGGTAGTTCTAATTTAACCAAGGATCGGGCTGGTGGTGCTGGTCGCATATCCTGATATTCATTAATTACGTGTTGCACCAAAGTTCCCATGTCTGTCGCCATTTGTGTAGTGCCCCAATTCCATCGTTGGATCTGGACTGCTCAGTCTGCTATTTGTTGCTCAGTTACTCCCAACTCTCCTGCTTGGGATTTGGGTTGTAACTTGGCTCGAGGTCTGAAGTAGAATTCAAATTGATTAATGGTGGTGTGTAGTAATTCCATCATGCGTTCTGTCCATTCAAACCCCATTTCAACATGTCCGAGATCTCCATTAACAATAGCTTGAATCATGGGCCATCTGTTTGTTCCATTTGAACTGATCTGTACATGGAAACCAACCCATTTGTTTTGTTGGACAACTTTAAACTTAACAAGTTGGTTTGCTTGATATTCTGGATTGAACTGGTTTACAGTATGTACTGATGGGAATGCAGGCCATTCGAACTGGTTCCATAACTCTTCTTTAAACAAGGCCAAATAACAATATCCAGGGATATCAGGTGTCATGTGATCAAAGATCTTGACCACACTTTGAACTTGTTGTTGGAATCTCCTATTGGGATGGTTGCCTGGCAAGTTAAACCTTATTCAACGGATTTCCCGACTTAGGAATCGTGTTAGGTTATCGTTCCTAGATGCTCCCACGGTATATTCACTGTATCCTCTGCCTTTCAGTCGGTACATTTCTTCCCATCCATGCATCCCATGGTCCATGGTAGACACATGAATTCGTTCAAGTTCTGGCATGATCATAGATTTAATAATTGCTGTACTTTTTCGTGATAAGGATATTGCCAGGACAAAATTTTATTGACTGTGGGAAATGCGGGCCAATTGAATAGATCCCAATACCATTGTTTGATCAGGATGAGATAACAGTAGCCAGGAACACGGGTTATGTAGCAGCACCACTCAGGGTCTTTTCATGTACTGATCTGACCCGTCATCCCAATCTAGAGCACCTATGTGTTTACAATCATGACCTGATCGTACTAGCAATCTGATCATGTCCCAGCCTTTAGGCCCAGTAGGGGTTTGCTTGATATGGTAACAATCATTGTATCCATATGTGTGTCAAATATTCACATGTCCATTGGTGTTCCTAAGGTTATGATCCCACAAGTTGACTTCCTGAATTTGAGGAAACACCAGCCATTCATACATGTCCCATAATTGATTTTTAATTAAAATCAAATAACAATATCCTGGTATGTTGGGGTGTAATACATGTTTTGTATGGGTGGGGTGTGGATATGGGTAAGGGATATCTATCTCTTTTTCAACTTCCCTTTTCCAGTTATTGATGGTCCATTGCTTTTCCTCATTGAACCTCTGCCTGGGTTCAGTATCCGCGGATAACCAATTGGCAGCACATGGGACTTTGCCATGCCACCACGTGGCATCTGCTCCTACAGTTCTGGTTAGTGACTTGCTAGGTCCAGTACGAGCAGTTACTGCTTGGGCATATGACATGGGCACTGGTGTTGAGTGCACTGTTGATGACTGTCCTGCTACCCATGATTGAATTGTGGAAGCATGGCCTTTTCCCTTTCGGGATTCCTTTTGTCTGCCAAATCGGGCATACTTGCTACATTTGCCATGCTGCTCCATTCATTTCATGTCCTTCCAGGTGTAAGATTCGTCCTCATGTGGGCACAACGCTGCCTTCTCAATGACATGGTACATGCTAGCCTTATGATGGTCCTGGAGACCAAACTTGATGGTCTCATCATGCATCTTGGGTTCCCAAGATAGGATCTGAGTGACGGTTGGCCAAGCTGGCCAATTGAACTTATTGTAAAACTCTTTTTTGAACAGGTACATGTAACAGTACCTGCATCGTCTCCAGGGTTGATCCTTGGGGATGTCCGTGATGTATGCACTTGGCAGTTTTGGATGAGTCAGCACCTTGACCCAGTTGTCCGTGTATGTGATGTCTTCCCCAATGAGTTTGAGGAAGTCTGCAAGTCCCACCAAAGGAGATGTGCCAGGGTCTGATTTCATAATCAGGGGCGAACACAGGAATGACATGTTGTGGCGTGTACTTTGATACTCTTTTTGTTTGATTCATGCCTTCATGTAAGGATTGGGTCATTTCCCATCCAATCGTTCCTGATTGGTGATTTCAGCCATTCCCCTGTTGTAGCTATGGGTTTTAATGTTCCCGTTTTTGGCATGCATCAGCTGATTCTGTTCCTTGGCTGACAAGACCAAGCCATTGTGTCATAATGTAATGATGTTCCAGCCCATCAAAAGAAGCTGGATGTTTGATGGTGTGTCAAACAATCATTGCTGGATTTCGGATTTCGGATCCATATCATGTAGCAGCCCCTCCAGGGTCTGCCTGTCTTGTTCTGTTTGGGCAAGCTCTTTCTCAACCTGTTTCCTTTGTTGGAGATCTTCCTGACACTGCTTGAGAAGTTCCTCCCAAGCATCCTCCTGTTCATGGAGGACTTCCTGTGCATGCTGCCATTGTTGCAGCATGCATTGTCATTGTTGGAGATGGCACTCTTTATACTGCGCCTTATGCCATTGATAATATGCCCGAACATGGGCATCACATTGTCAGTTGTTGGTGGCAATAGTGACCAACCAAGTGACTTCTTCTGCGCACTCCTGCACCCATTCGATTCTGAATTGTTTACCAGCCTGCATGAGAGTGAGGCCAGCATGGGGGATGATGTAGTTGAATAGAGATGCCATGTTTGCACCCCTAATTGTTGCCTTAGACCTTTTAAGTAAAAAGGCTGTTGTCTTTTCTTCAATATCCATGCTTCCTAACACAGATATTCTTTGATGTGGTCAATAACACACCCACACTCAATTCTTGGATTTAATTCCTCCAATTGACCCAAAAGCATGGTGCCTGGGGTTTCACTCGAGTGTCCTCGTGCTCAGATCGTGAGATCTGATACGTGATTGGTATCTTGAGACTGTTCTCCTTGCTACACAGCATGCTAATGGATTGCTTTCGCTCATTCCTGAGCTTTTCCGAAACAAATGGTATAGCCTGTTGACCAGTGCCTGCCTGCACTTTCAATCACACAGGACTATTCTTGTCCAAATGTCTTTTGTCGACAGTAACCTTACAGTAGTAGTCCCTGATAACAATCAAGGAGTCTATCTGTGGTTGATGTTGATGGTGTTCCTCGAGAGCTGCTCATCATCACACCAACAGAGTGTGGACAGAGGTCAGACAGGCAAGTTTGAGGGAACTCGTTGAGAGCGTGCACAGCGACAAGCAAGTGATGCTCGGCATGGTTGCCAATGACAGCGAGAGGTGTGGTAAAAAGACTCTAGATTATGTTAGGATGGATCCCACCACAACCACAGGTCTCAATGGGAAGAGGAGAGAGAGAACAGAGATGAGCTTTATTGACACAGTAGAACAGTAAGCTGGGTGAGAGCAAACTATCTAGAGTCTTAGGACTCCTACCTACAGACACACCTCTTATATACCCAGCCCATGTCTGTGCGCACAGACTACACTGCCCCAAAGGCTATGCATGCGCAGCAACAGCCCAGACCCTTCCATAGCCAGACTACTCTGGACCCCTATGCCTAGACCTTCATATAGCCACTCATGGCTTACCTAACCAGTCCTTCCATAATGGATCTCCTAAGCCCCTATGCATATTGGTATGTCATCCTGTGTCTGTAGGCCTCCAGATAAAATATAGAAAAATAAGGAAAAATAGATAGAGTCATAACATTCAAATGATTTGGACTCCCTGATATCCTCATCTCCAATCAAGGTCCCCAGTTTGCAGCAAAAGTCTTCCAGGAAATCCATAAAGCATTAAGAATTGATCACAGGATGAGCACTGCATATCACCCTCAGATAGATGGAGAAACAGAACAAGTCAATCAGGAACTCGAAATATATCTCCAGATGTTTTGCACAAATGAACCCCATAAATGGAAATCATTCCTTCCCATCACAGAATTCGCACACAATACATAACTGATACCATGACACTGTGAAAGCATCCCCATTTCGACTAATGTATGGAACTGATCCAATCACTATTCCAACCACTTCAGTCAGAATGAATACTCCTGCTGCAGAAAATCATTTACACCTGCTACAAAAAGCAAGACAAGAGGCATTAGCAGTGCATGAATTAGCTTGACAAATGGTTGCTGCTCAGAACAGAGACAAGTCAAAAAAGGTGACAAAGTCTGGCTTGACAACAGGAACCTGCACATTCCATATGAATCAAGGAAACTGGCACCAAAACGAGAAGGACCCTTTGTAATTGAACAAGTCATGGGACCAGTGACATACAAACTAAAACTCCCAAAACAATGGTGAATTCACCCTGTGTTTCATGCCTTGCTTCTCATGCCCTATAAGGAAACAGAAATACATGGACCAAACTATGTGAAACTACCCCCTGGTGTCATAAACAGACAAGAAGAATTTGAAGTGGAAGCAATTCTCACACACTGACAATGTGGTGCAGGGTATCATTACCTCATGAAATGGAAGGGATACAGACTGAACAACAACTCATGGGAACCTGAGTGCAACCTAAGCAATGCTGTAGAAATCCTCCAACAATATAAGAAGAGGAGGTGGTTGTGAACACCATCATGACACAATATTTCAACCACACTTACCTGAAACAAACTCACCTCATAAACAAATGACATGCCACCCCCCATTCATGCTATGCTACCAACAGGAAGGACTGTGGGAACCTTTGTCATGTATTTTTTTATGGACCCACACCTTCTTCATCCCTTTCAAGGATGACATTCTCATACTAACAGAATGTTGTCAGTCCATTACATTGATGCTGTTAGATATGGACCCTGAACATCTACATGCCCTAAGGAATGCCATCATTGAAGCATTCCATCTGTCTGGTCAACCCTGATCAAAACTCAGAGATATGATCCAAATTGGCAGATAACAGACACTATTGTTACCATTAACAACTGGCTAAACTTTTGAAATTCTGCAAAATGAGAGGATGATGTCTTCAAAGCTTGATATCTCTTCAACCTGTTCCCTCCAAAGGTTGTTTTCAACACTCCCTTGATTCTAACACACCCAAATACTCCTGAGTCCCCATTCCTTGATGACAAGCTACTCCACATTCTCAGCAATGAGTTATTCCAGGCCTTGACAAGTGAAAGACTGGATCAAAACATGTCAAATGACTACCTATTCATGGAATAGTAAATTCCCAGCATCTGACACCAAGACCTGAGTCAATACCACTATAAAAGAAACAACTGATTCCAGCAGAACCCTAACACACTACTACAAAAAATTTACAATGCTAGCCTTCATCAGCCTCCTCTATGTCCTCACCATCACCTTCCTTGCCAGCACCCATTGGCACATTAACCCTTCTCTCACCACCTATGAGGAAGACAGCCCCCTCAAGGTCTATGTTACCACCACCACCATCATGAGGACAAGGATCTCCATGTCCACTCCACCAAACTTGCCACCCACCACCCCACTCACACATCCCATTGTCATTCGCCCTTGAAATACCACACTCAACAACATCAGCAAATGCCTCACCACCCTCATCCTCCAGTACAATCTATTCACCAAACCCCTCAACTATTACACTGCCTTGACACTCTCCACCAACCCCCACCTACTCTCTTATGATGAATGAGATGCTATGCTTGAACAGGCATGACAATTGAAATGATCAGTCAAAACCCTGCAATGGCAAGTCGAAACAGCAACAAGGGACATAGAGAATATAGTCAAGTGGCTGGAATCTCAACAAGACCACAGATGGACATCCTCCAGCTGGTAGAAGTTGGTGACTTCTCACATATGAAGGGGGTAATGTTACAATCTTCATAATCTCTTGTATCTTGTTTGGACTATTCTCAACAGGTTATCTTATCTCCATCACTCATATCTACTGCACATGGACAGCCTTTCTTCTTTCATAACTACCTTCACATTTCCTTTCTCAGGTTGTTACAGCTTCTCTTCCTTTTTCATCTCCATTGTTCTCTGACAGTATATAAACCCTCATGTACTGTCATATTTCTTTAGTTCCAACTTAATCGAATCCTATCCTCATTACTCTGAACAATCTTGAGTGCTCCTCTCTTCATCATCCCACTTGTTCTCTTCTCAACCTTTGTCATCATCAGACTTAGCATCAGAACTCTTCATCCAGTAGACTGGGAACAGACTGAGACTCTGTTTGTCATTGTTGACTTAGATGGAACCACAATGAGGACATTGATCTTAACACATGGGGTCTGATGCCATGACCACCAGGATGTGAGTGAGACTGCAGTCTTCTTCATTTACAGGACCTGATGCCATGACCAACAGGATGTGAGTGAGACTGCAGTTTTGTTCATTTATGAGATCTGATGCCATGACCAACAGCATGTGAGTGAGACTGCAGTCTTCTTCATTTACAAGACCTGATGCCATGACCAACAGGATGTGAGTGAGACTGCAGTCTTCTTCATTTATGGGATCTGATGCCATGACCAACAGTATGTGAGTGAGACTGCAGTTTTCTTCATTTATGGGATATTATGTTATGACCAACAGAAAGTGAGTGAGCACAGTATTGGTGTGCACTTCTCATACATACATGTATATGTGCAGACTGTAAGTAGTTTTCCTTCTTTTATGGGACATTGCCATTCATTACTTTAGGTAAGTCATCAGTGCTTTGTATACACCACATCACATTAATAAATTCAGCAGCTGGTGTGCATAATTTCATTTGTGGCAACACCAAATGTCTAGCAATCATCAGAAAGATCTTCTGGCTCTTTGGAGAGTTGAAGTAAATAATCAATTTTCTGGTAATGTAAGCATTTGTCCCCTTGCTCAGCTGAGTAACTGACAACACATTACTAAGACTGCAGATTGTCAGATTGTGGCAGGTAATGTGTTCTAATCTTAATGAGCAGCATAAAGTTTTAAAATGTCTAAGCAATCATTATCATAGCAAGGAAATCTTTTCAGACAAGAAAACCCATTGAAGAGTCTCTGAAGGTTACTTTTGAACAGTTCAAAGGCCAGAATTATATAGAGAAACTCAAGGCTCAAATCACTTCTAATACTTTGCCACTTGATAAAACAGAAAAAATCAGATTCCTGTATCAGAAAATCAAGGAGTTATAATGACATGTAGTAACTAGTACATTTATATGGAATGTAGCACACAGTAGAGCTGATTCCCAGACTGGTTGGTAACTGGACCCTATTCAAGATTTCAGGAGTATTCACCCAAGGAGCTCCACCACCCAATAAAGCTACTAGAGGGATCAGAGGACAGTTCTTCCTTGACAGACTTCAAATCTACAAGGATACCTGCAATCAGATCTGGAAATACAGATCAGATAATTCCTTTGTCACATCCATAATTTCTGGACTCCACAGAAAGAGAACCACCCACCCAACAGATCTCATAAATTCCAGAATCTCTACTATCTTGAAGGAGTAGAAGTCACATTCAATAAATCTAGATCACATTGGACCTATTATTCTGAAGGACAAGAAGTCTGTATAGAAGATGAAGCATTCCTAGGACCCTATTATGTACCTGGAGGGATTGATAATGTCCCTGAGCACCTCAGGACCAAATTTGCTGGAGAATCTTCCAGTGGAAAGGGGAAATTCCATGCACCCAGTGACTCAGATTCAGACTCACTCAAAGGAGCAGATCTAGAAGAATCCAGTGACCTATTTGAGACTGCCCCATTTAAATTGTTTCAACAGGACTCAGAAACCATACAGCCTAGTCCTTTACAGTTTATATCCTCATTAGGAAACACACCAAAACCCCTTCTATCTTTAGAACTTGCACAGCCAATTGCCAAAACAGGAACCACCACACAAACCACCAAAAGAACCAACTCCATCACCACCATCTCCATCAGAACCACCACCCACACCACCTACACCCAGTACACCAGATATAGAAATGGCCAATGCCCAAGCAGACAACAATTGCAGCATCAAGGGTCCCATGCCCACTAAATTTGAAGGCAATTGACACTTAGCCAAGCTATTTATAAATGATTGTGAAATGTTCTTTGATCTGAACACCAATTACAACACTGATCAGAAAACGATCATCTTCACATTTATGAATATAACAGGCAATGCAGCTCAGTGGAAGCTCACTAAAATTGAGGACCTTAATGAACAAGCCAACTGGGGAACATGAGCAGTACTTTACACTAAGCCACCTGTCCAGGCACAGTCCAGGCAAAACTCCCAAAAGTCTGGAAAGTCTATGTGGAATCCATGTGGAGTCTATGTGGAGTCCACACCATGCTTTTTGCATGGACTCACCCTCAGATTGGTGTAGCCTGAACTCCATGTGGACTCCACATAGACTCTGATAACTGTCCAGTAAAAATGCAAAAGTGCTTCAAATATTAAGAAACATGTTTTGCATTGTTTGTTTATGTTTGATTGATAATATGTCTTTACTTTCAACTGCACCACCATACAAGTAACAGTAAAATATACCTGTACCTTACATGTGCTAGATATGTCACATTCTCCCAAAGTACACAATAACTGTTATGATCACAAAATTGGCATCACATTTTTAATTTATCTATCAGTGGTCTGGGACCACTATCACAGTCTTTATACTGGCCAGGAGCCTTAGGAGGGAGCCTGGGAACACTTTGCATGGGTTAGCACATGGGAGCACCTACCATGGGACAAGACAATGGCCATACAAGGTGGCCATACACTATACTAGGAAGGACAGCCAGATTAGGCAAGAGGATCGCGCCCTTGATGGCATCAGTGATCGACATTGGCATCAGTGCATCAGGGATCATGCCATCACGCATCAGGAAGCAGCAGTGGCAGCACATATGGTCATATGGGATTGCAGCACAGCCTATGGAGACAAGGAGGCCTTAAGGATATAGCCCCTTATGGTTACAAGGTCTAGGACAACCTGGACCAGTCCAGAAGATGGTGTTACAGCAGCTGTGCCCAGATGCATAGCAACAGTGACAGCACAGAGACAGCACTCATACAGGACAATAAGAAGCATGGATGCTGTAGGGGTGCTGGTGGTACTAGGTAGTGGCAAGGGTCTTGGTAGAGTAGTATGTAAGTATGGTGTGCAAATGTTATATCGCTATGAGCTCTCCCAGAGCCTTGCAAGATGGTTTCTTCTTACATTTTCCAAATGCGACACGGACCTCTCGTCTACTAGCGCCAATCAGACCCCGTCCATGTTTCCCTCGCTTCCCTTCTCTCTCAGCGACCTTTAACCA